>JAJJWX010000417.1:0-125643 GCA_023529315.1 Papaver bracteatum | reverse complement strand
CGTTCCCTAGGCTCCCATACGGGTTCTTCTTCTTCGTTTGAATCTGAGGCTACACCTTAAGGACGAGAGCAAAGATTCTCCTCGGTGGCTAACTGTCTGCGCTGAATTCGAAGACTCTTTTCCCGGTACTCAACTACTATCTCATCCTAGGCTTTTCTCTTCACGAATCTATCACGGGAAGTATTCTGTTGATCAAGAGACATGCCATTTACTGCTTCCTTAGCCTTCTTCAATGATTGATCCATCTTGGCACGAGATTCTGATGCAAAAATCTTCATCTCTGGAACCTTGAAATCCTCGTCAGAAGAGCTAGAGGAATAATCATAATCATAATCACTGTTGCTATAAGTCAACATTATCTGGAACCAGAAGCGCACAATTACAAATATGCTAATATCGAATTCATAACAAAAACGGTAATCTTTAATCCTTACCTATTTACGGTTTCAAGAACTTAGTGATAACAACGTAAAACTTTGAAATTTTCTCACTCCTTCAAACCTGCAAAGACGAGCAAAATCTATTATTCAAGAGTCGACATTGACTTTTCACGAAACAATGAAAAATTCACATAAACCCTTCATATGAACATTCCATGATTTTATGCTGCAAACCACACAACATAAAATCATGAAATACAATTGTCTATCTCTAACAATTACTCAAAGTTTGTTATTTGATTTTTCATAAGAATTAAAAAAAAAAAAAAAAAAAAACTTTTTACGTGAGTTAATAATAATAAAAAAAAACCTTATATTTTCTCAATCGAGCATTAGTCTATGAAACGAGGGTCTTTTCTATTTTTGCAAAAAATCCACATATTCCAAATAAATTTTTGAAAGTTCACAAATAAATTTCATCATGACCTACAGGTATTTTCAAAAATTCCTCTAACTCTAAGGATCATTATTTATTACTTTAACTACGAAGGAACCTACGTTCCTAAAAATATTTATGAAAGTTCATGCTTTGAAAATAAATTTTGGTTTTCTTGAAACCTCATAAAACAAAATTTTATCTACTGTAAATAAATCATATTTACTCAAGGATCCATGTATCTCTTTCATATTAGGGATTATTGCTCGTTTCTTAAACTAACGAACGGACATACGTTTTCTAAAACAATTTTCATG
This sequence comes from Papaver bracteatum, assembly GCA_023529315.1. Classification (NCBI taxonomy): domain Eukaryota; kingdom Viridiplantae; phylum Streptophyta; class Magnoliopsida; order Ranunculales; family Papaveraceae; genus Papaver; species Papaver bracteatum. The sequence goes on along the minus strand of JAJJWX010000417.1, from coordinate 124,510 downwards.
AAACATACATAATCATGCATACATATGAAATTTTGTTTTGAATAACTCATGAAAATCTCACCAACTAACACCAAGATTTCGAACTGTGAGATCTTGCGCTTCAACATAAGCTGGCTTCGTCGGCGACTCGAGATCATCAAGGTCGATAAAGTGGCTGCTGCTGTAAACATGATTTCTGCTACATCCTCCATAATAGAAAATGAAAAGGCACTTGCTCTGGAGTCAGCAAGGGTTGAGAAAGTTGTCAAGGATTTGAGAGTGAGGAATGAAAATTTTCAAAAGAGGATTGACATGGCTTTCAGTAAGAATTATTTGTTGTTGGATGGTTTGCTATGAGTGAGCGTTTAAGAAAGATTTCTCTTGTGAGATTGAGACTTGTTTAATAAAGCATATGATTGGAAGAATTTTGTGAGATTCATGAGAATTTTGAATTTTGAATGAATGAGCATATTGCACACTCTTTGAAGGAATAGAAATTACGTTTTGAAAATTAACATATAATTGTTTGCTGATCATTTAAGCATAATATGCCTTGAGCCACTTGTCATTGATGATGTTTCCTTCCACTCCTCCATTAACAGCTAAGATTTTGTAATATCCATTGGATACTTCCTTGATGACCACATAAGGCCCTTCCCATTTCGGAGAGAACTTGGGAGCGGACATGTCTTGTTGGATATGTTTTTCTATTTTTAAAACCAAATCTCCTACTTGAAATGCTCGAGGCCTTACCATTTTGTTACATGCCTTAGAAACTCTCTGTTTGTAGGTTTCCACGTATTTTTCCACCTTGTCCCTTCTTGAATCGAGCATGTCTAATTCAGCAATTCTTGAATTAGACACTTTCGTTTCATCCCATTACACTCCACTGGCTGCTGCGATTATGGTGAAGTCCCAAAGACGAGAGAGTATGGTGAAGTCCCAATAGAGCTTCTTGGTGCGATTCGGTAGGCCCACAAAGCCATGGTAAATTCTTCATGCCACGTTCATTGATTATCATGGACTGTTCGACTAAGAATCCGGATCAAGTTTTTGTTGGTGCTCTCCGCTTGTTCGTTTCCTTGGGGATAGTATGGTATGGACAAAATATGTTTGATTCTGTATTCCTCGAGCAATTCTGCAACAAGTTTGTTGGCAAAAGGAGTTTCATTATCCGTGATAAAATGTTTAGGAATGCAGAATCTGCATATGATGTACTCTTTGATGAAAGATACAATTGTGAGTCAAGTGGTGCTTCGAAGAGGAATAGCCTCGACCCATTTGGTAAAGTACTCCGTCGTTGTGATGATGTATTCATGCTACTTCAAGGATGCTGGATTAATTTTTCCAATGATATCCAGTCCCCATCTATAGAAGGGCCACGTACTGCTCATAGAATATAAGAGAAGACAAGGAGTGTGAATGAGGTTACCATGAACTTGGCATTGATGACATATCTGAACATAGGTAGCCGCATTGTATTCCATGATTGGCCAATAATATTTCTCATGAATTTGGAGAAATAATTTCTTCTTTCCTTGATGTTCACCTTCGTGCATCTCTTTCAAGATTGTAGGAATTTCATGCTCGGCCAAGCATCTCAGGAGGTTTCCACCAAAGCTTTTGCGATACAAAATCCCTTCCAAGTAGACAAATCGTTGGCCCTTTGGATGAGTTTGATCGCTCATTTCTTCTATGACGGAAGATCATTGTCACGAAGATATTTTATGTAAGGTTATATCCAGTCCCAAGTGTGGTTAATTGTTAGAACCTCCAAATGATGAGGAGGTGTCTGACAATTGAGACATGACCCTTGTAATTTTCTCGACTGAGCCTCCATGGAGGGCCAATAGTACCCAAGTCTTTGAAGCCTTATGTAAAGTGTGACCACCAGGGTTTGTCCGCATATTTCTTCATGTATGGGTTTGAGTTGCTCGTTAGCTTTCTCGTCTCCAAGGCATCGTGACAAGGATCCATCAGGATTGCAATAATACAATGCTCCATGCAACAGAAAAAGGTTTTTCAACTCCTTGAGGATGATTTTTCCTTCTGTAAGAGAACTGCTTAATTCATGAATGATGGGCGCTCGCCAGTCACTCGATTGAGTATTCTTAACTTGAGTAAGCCAGGTAGATGATACATAACTTCTTTGCACATTGATGGATTTATTTGACCCTTCAAACTATAGTTTGGATGCAAAAGTCGCCAGGAAGTCAGCGTGTCTGTTGTTGGTATGGTCAGTATGCATAATCGTTGCATCAGAGAAATGAGCTAATAGTCTTTGTGCTTCAGCCCTGAATGGAGGGAGTGTTAATTCTTTGAGGGAGTACACGCCATTCATTTTATTAACCAGCAACTTTGAGTCTCCTCTTATCTCCAGAAGCGTTTCTCCTGCTTGCTTGGCCAAGGAAAATCCTAAGAGGAAATCTTCATATTCTGCCGAATTTTTAGTGCAGTGAAAATCTAGTTTGAAGGAATGTGAGAAGACTTCATCGGATGGAGATACTAGCACAACTCCTGCTCCACCAGTATCATTACTCGTAGTGGTAACGAGATTAAAAACTCATCAATTGAGCAATTACTTTCAACTGAGCAATTTCAATCATTCAAAACTTATCATATTCAGAATTCACAACACACCTACAATCTTTGATTACCATTGATTCCGCATATTTCTTAGCTTCCCTCCTACAGATCAACCCATCCTCTCTTGTGACCGAATTTACTCTAGAACGGCCATTGTCTTGGTTTATGCCGGAGTACTACATATTGATCTCTCGAATTCAAAGCACTCCCTTCTTGCAGTGCATCTGTGTGAGGTTGATCATTTCGCTCGGTTTAAGAAGTCTCATACGCACGGTCGTCTCCTAAATTCCATAAAAACCAGAAAATAGTTTTTCCCCATCTACATAACCAAATCAAGATGTACGAACATAATGCTAACGAGACCACATTCTGATATCCCATCAGAAACTTTCATTATACAGTGATGCCCTTCGGCTTGAATAATGCAGGAGCTAATTATCAACAAGCCATGACCGTAATATTCCATGACATGATGCACAAGCAAGTGGAAGATTATGTTGACGATGTCGTGGTGAAATCGAAGACTCGAGTATCTCACCTAGACATCTTGAGACAAGTCTTCGAAAGATGCAGAGAATACAAACTGAAGATGAATCCTCTGAAATTTGCCTTTGGCGTCTCTTCTGGAAAGTTTCTTGGATTTCTGGTCACTGCCGAAGGAATCAAGGTCGATCCAGACAAGAAGAAAGCCATTACTACTATGCCTCCTACACGAACTTTGAAAGAAGTCCAGAGTTTTATGGGAAAGGTAAATTATATTCGACATTTTATTCCTGGGTTGGATCAACTCATTGCTTCGTTCACCCCTCCACTGAAGAAAGGAGCAAGTTTTACATGGAAGGTTGTTCAAGAAGAGGCATTTCAGAAAATATAGGAAATACTATTATCACTTATTGTCATGAAATATCTGGTGCAAGGAAGACCTATAATAATTTATACAGCCTCTAACAACGTTGCTATCGGAGCACTCCTTTCTCAAGAAGATGAAGAATGCATCGAACGTACGATATATTACTTCAGTCGCACAATGAGGGATGCTCAACTCAGATACCCAAAGGCTGAAAGAGCGTGTATAGCATTGGTTCACGCAATTAAGAGATTCAGGCATTATCTTCTATCAAACAGAGTTGTGCTGGTGGCCAAAGATGATCCCATAAAGTTTTTACTGTCGAAACCTACTTTGATTGGAATACCGGCAAAGTGGTTACTCCAGATGTCAGAGTTTGACATAGCATGCGTTTCACCTAAAGAAATCAAGGGACAAGCAGTTGCAGACTTACTTGTTGCTTTCCCTAGAGAAGACGTCTTTGTTCTATCTTGAAAACAAATTTTGAGTAGTGCTGCTCTCGATGATCCAATCCTCGTAGTCACATTAAAAGGAAATAGTTCAACAACTAGTTTAAATTCCTTAAGATGGTGGGAAGGAAACCACTATCTATTATACATTGAGTCTTGAGATATTAAATAAGTGTGTGGCCTTATTAGTAACAAAAGTGAGATTCAACTCAATTACTTTAGAGTGAATGTATGTTACGTTTCATCCAGATATATCTCAAGTGCTTTAGAGAATTTATATTTCTTGGGAATGGTGTACTTTTCATTCCATAAGCGCAGATATTGGATCTAGTTCAATTAAATAGTCAATTGGCCAGGCAAAGTTCTTCTTGTCATTAAAGTTGATGTCTAAATTATGACCTTCCTATGGAAATTGGTTGCAACTATGGTACCCGCATTACATTGCTTGTACCAATACCGGTAAGAAGATTCATTCCAAACTCTTTGGTGAGAGCTAAAATTACATCTTAGCTTCATCCCACGTTCAATTGATACATGTACTTTGGTGTCATTACTGCTAGGAAAAAAAAATTATTTTTGTTTTGCTCATGATATATATGTCCCTTTTCACATGATTTATATGAGTCGGTACGTCTAACCCTCATTACTTCGGGATTCTTTCCATTTTCAATTTTGCTACATTAAGCTTAATTTGAGAAATTTTTTATCTCAACAGGCCAAGAGAATCTCACTATACATGTCAACCACTTACGTTAGGTTGAATATATTGCTAAAGATAGTTCTCTTGTTGTCATACTTCAACATATATTGGTTCGTTAGTATCATGGATGAAGTGGAGAAATGGAAATTTCTGACTCATATCATCTTTTGTGAGTTCTTCCACAAAATTTGAATACATGTGATTTTATTTGAACGTATTTTTGAAACTGCTGACAAATTAATAGTCGAGCAAATGGATTACATTCCACGGAGCATTCAAATTATGGGAAGAAAATATCAAGTACGCAATAATGGTCCAAGTACTTCTAAACCCCAAATGAATACATACATTGGAATCGAGTTGGTACAACCAATTGAACAAAAGATAAACATCATTCAACCATATAGAATATCATATTCAAGAGAACAAAATAATATTTAGACCAACATACTTAATGATCGGGATCAACACTCATAGTTTAAATTTGGCCGTTTATGGACTTATCTTAAGAAAAAAAAAACAGAACTAGGCATGTTCTAAAATAAATAAATAAATAAGCCCAGCATGTATTCAATGTAAAAATCCTCATTACATTAGTGACATACCTCGTATATTGGTGGTTCTCGGTGTATATGTAAACAGAACCGGAACAGCTTTCCCAGAACAGACAGGACAGGACAGAGTTGGGGATGGTTGGACCCGGATTGGATCGGCCGGGTTAGAATGGGACTGGATCGGCCGGGTTGGAACGGGACTAGATTATTCGGGTTGGGTCGGATCAGGTCCTCTTCTCCCACATCGGAAATGCTCCTATGTTCCCAGACGTTCTCCCTTCTCCTCAGTTCTCAGAAGATTCTCGTAATCAAACGCACAAACGTATTACGATACTGGATAGATTTGATAGAAAAAAAGGCTAGTGGAATATGGTAGATGAATCAACAACGTGAAGACGTTCAATTATGGGTTCTTTAAATCCAAAAAATAATCTAACCTAGGATATGCCATCAGATCTAGCAATAACAACATTATTGATTTATGGAATCATGTTTTAGAGTCCAACTTTGTGCACCCCCACTAAACCGGGGTGCACATTCCGGTCCCAACTATTGGCTTAAATTGTTCCACCTTTTTTTCCTCAAACCACATGGTTTCCGGTTTTTCTGTTTGACTTTTTTTTCTTCTTTTTTTAATTAGAATTAAATTAGAGAAATCAAGTTAAAATCGGGCAATATTTTTCCTCCATGAACTTTCTTCTCCACCAGTGCGGACGCAGCCGATGTTGAATCAAGAATAAAAAGAAGGATTCTTGATCAGACAAGATTTGGAGTTTTAGTCACTGGAATAGGTTATGGGTTTTGATAATATAAATTCTTTGTTTGAATTCGTTAAAGTAAACATAGACAGAAATATATGCATTCGAAATATATGCATCTTATAAGGTTCTTAAATTAGAATTAGTATTTGAACTTACCCTATTAAGCATCGAAGCTCTTAGTTCCGTACATGTGAATGAAATTGATCCTCTTATCTCCTTTATTTCAACTGGTAAAAAATCAGTCACAAGATGGAGTCCTAAAAAATTGAAGATCATACATAGAGCTTTTTCTAAAGATTTGAACACTGATTTATTAATCATTGATTAGAAATTTGAACATCAAGCTCAAACTAAATCTGGATTTACAAGTAGCAGTTCTCTTTTAGTCTCTGTAGAAGCATATTCTGCCCTACTTTAAATTATTAGGTCTTCTTTTACATCTTCTATTTTCTAACATTTTATTTTGTTAGAAATATTTCTCTTATCATCTGAATTTGATCTCACTTTCTCCCTTTTAGCATATAAAAGGATTTATGATGATCGATACTGAGTAGAGAAAGTAAGGAAAGGTGTTTCTGGCAGTTTTTTTTATAATGTCTCTCTTTTTAGGCGGAACTCTAGGAAAAAAAAAAGCAAAGAAAAAAAATAAAGTACAGTAAAAGCCGGAGGTGGTTTGTGAGGTGGTTTTTTAGATTGTCTCGACAAATAATAGAAGTTTTAATGTGCACCCCTTATATTGGGGTGCACAAAGTTGGACTCCGTGTTTTAGATAATTAGTGATTATTATACATTATGATATGATAAAATACTTGGCAATTGAGATTCCGAAACAAACAGGAAAGACAAAAAAAATCAATCATGATATTGGAAGCATATGAAGCAAAAATACATAAATTAATCGATCAGCGCAGAGATGTATCAAAAAGTGGGTGATGGCAGGACATATGTTACCAAGAGAAAAAGATTTGGTTCAGATATACATGTTAGTTTTTCGATTAAATTAAAAGAAAATTGAATTCGTATGAGTGGGTATCATTACTCGTGTCGGATTGAGTGGGTATCATATGAACATGATTTCCTCTTTCACCCATTTTATTTCAGGATTGAGCAGACAACAGATCCTATTTTCCTCTTTCACAAACAAGAGATCCCCCTTCCCAAATCCCTAATTACAGACACTCTACACCTCCTCTAAAATTTTGCGATAACAAAAAAAAAAAAAAATCTTTTTGTTTTGCGCCAACCGTGAGATTCTTGGCTTGATCAGAAAGAAAAAAAATCATTCATTCCAACTTTAGCTTCACGATAGAACTCGTGCCTGATAACGTTTTGTAGTGATAACGGTGAGAATTATAGAAAAATAGGCAGAGTTTCTTATTTGATCATCAGCAAGGTTACATGGAACAATGTCCTTTATATACATATAAAAGGGAGACCCTAGATATCTAGTTGGGCCGCACATCTATGAGCTGTAGGCCCTACAACAGAGAATATATTTTAGGGATTAGGGTTATATTTTTTTGTCACGAAAATATTAGAGAACAAACCAACCACACTGAAACTTCATTTCACTAAGAATTCTAACTGCTGTAAAAAATTTGGAAGAAGAAAGAAGATTGAATAAAGGTTGAACGTTCGTCAAGTTCTTTCTTCGAATCAGGTAGGTTTTCTAACTCTTATACCTTTTAGAGCTTGATCTAATGAGTTAAGATAAGTCCTAAGAGCAACTGCAGTCATGTGAGTATAACTAAAGACTAAAAAAAGTAAGATAATTTGGTTTAGTCCGTCGAGCGACGCTACGGTGGAGGAGTAAATTTGGTGGAGCGAGTTAAATCATACGGGGGCGTATAAATTACGCTTGAATGAGACGAAGTAATTTACGCTATCGGGTTTAAGTTTTATATAAAACCTCCCCATGGAGAGACGCAACTTAAAACTACGCTTGATGGGGCGTGATCTCAACATTCCGCCCGATGGAGCGTAATCTCAACATTCCGCCTGATGGATATTGCTTAACCAATTTTACAAATATGGTAATCTGAAGTGCTAATCTGGTAACTAACATGCTGTCAACAATGCGCATAATTAAGGGCATTCTCCTTTTCCTCTTCGTCCATGTCAATTAGCACTTTAGATTTATTGGGCACATAACCTATTGTCTTTAACCTACGCATCATATCCTCCAACATCTTATAAATCTCTGATGATCTGGGATGCGACCTGTCACCTTTGAAGAACTCATGAACAACTCCATCTACTTCAATCAAACTGCAACCTGGAGGTTTCTTAATTTTCCTCTCCGCCATGAGCTTTCTTGTTTGTTTAGCTTTTCCCCACTTTCCTAGTGAGGTATATATATTAGACAAAAAACACATGAAATGGGTGAAATAATGGGGCGTAAATTTAAATTACGCCCCATGAATACAGATCGAGATACTGGTTTCTAAGTCCGTAGTAATTACGCCCGATGGGGCGTAAATTACGCCTCGATGGGGTGTATTTATTTGAAACCACTATACCATGAACTTTATATTCCGTCCCGTTTTAAACTCCCGCCCCAACTAGGCGCATCTTCCGCCAAACAAAGGAGGCGTAACCTGGGTTCCCCAATCAGGCGTACGTGAATTACGATCTAAACCAAAGACCATATATACTCTGGGTTTTAGTTTTAGTCTAGTTTTTAGTCTTTACTCCGTCCCGTAGCACCTCGTGTTTCGATTAAATTTTTAGTTTTGGTCCAAGACTGTGGTTGATCAAAAAAATCAAAGTAAGAAGAAGAAAGTATGTTTTTTTGTAATTTTTTTTTCTTCTAGCCTTAGGATCATGAAAGGTGAGTGATTTCTGATTATGCCAAGTAGGCAAGTACAGCGGGATGCGAACTGTAAGTGAATGACTCGTGGTGTTTCGACAGTACTACTGGTAGTCCGTAGGGTAATACGTATGGTCTAGATGTTTTAAGCTAGGTATCTATGTGGGTTCCCAGTTAGATCCTCCTGATGAGTTTCTGTCAGCATTTTGTTTAGATTTAATTTATTTTTTTATTTTCCTAATGTTTACTGTACGGTTCTAGGATTTCATTGGTTGTATTTTAGTTAATCAACCAAACTAAAGAGTAGCAACCTGAGTACTACCGTTTGAAGTGGTTACACCCAAGCTTAGATTAACTAATCACTTGAGTAGGTACGGTATGCTAGAATGGTTGGTTAGTGGTGACAATTGATTAGATTAAATGGTATGCGAAAGACTTGTTGCAGTTAGGATGTAACTGTTTAATAAAGTCCGGGATGTAACTGCTTAATAAAGTCCGGAAACGTTGATGTTTGTGACCTGTTTTGACTAGCTTTTGTCTGTAAGTTTTTGCACAACTAGGTGTTGCGCAGGGAGTGATTTATACTCATGTACCGTCGTAGCGATTCAATGACTTGAAAGGATGTGTGTAGGATTGTTTGGTGAGTGCCAATTTGTGGTGATTGCAGTCATGTTATCACCATTTAGAGTGAATGAGTGGTGTGGTTGTTTTGCGTCATCTTACATCGCCCGTAGTTGGCTCGACTTCCATTGTATATTACGGCGGTGACCGCGGGTCGCCTAAAAGATATATATGGATCTATTATCTTTCCATGGGTTCGACAACATTAAGTTTTCAAGCGCATAGTAGGAGAACTTAGTGGACTACTCAAGGGTTAATAAAGTTTGTCGTACATTTAGACAAAGAACCAAGAGAGGGGCAGTTAGCAAAATGTATTAGGACGTGGTTAGGGGAAATGTTTACGTCTCATGTTTTAATTCCGGTTGATCTATTTTACTTCCCGAGGCATCTTCATTTAAATGGTATTTTAATAGCACCAGTGCTTACAAATCGTTTTACTCCTAATCAAGCATTTTTGTTGATAAAAATCATTTTTAGGGCTTGTTAAATCGTATTTGAAAGATATAAGGGAGTGAAAGGCTACTTTTAGTTGGGGTATGACCCAACTTATCTTTCTTTTTTTCCTTCAGGAGACCGTGATCGTGGAGCAACCTAGCTTGTAGATTACATTTATGTTTCGAAAAGCTACTTCGTCATAACTTTGAGGTTTTAAATTAGCTAAACATTTTATTGAATTCTTTTAAGGACGAGGCCTTGTTTCTTTTAAACAAGTTCTTCGCATTTTTCTGGGAGACCGACCTACGAGTCGAGGTTTATTTTATTTTGTTTCTAAAAAATTCAATTCAATTTATAATTTTCCTTATCAACTTTATTTAAATAAATTCTTTTATTTATGGATTATTGTCAATGTACTCCAAACAATAGCCCGATCTCCATTTGTTGGTATGACGGTTTGAGTGTGTAAAATAGTCCATGAGTATGCCACACCTGGGATTTTAGGGCGGCCGACCTAGAATTCGAATTGGGGCGTTACAGAAAGGGAAAGAAACAACCGACTCATAAGGAAATTGACATAGAACACAAAACAGAAGACGATCCTAAACATCGAAAGACATCCGAAGATTGAGTAGGAAAAGAAGTATTGGCTGGAAAACAAATGGAGCAAGACGTAAATAAGGCACAAGAAAGGATCGTTTGGAAAAAAATAGAGGACACATTTCAAAAAACGAAAGAACAAAAAGTTCAAATAAAATAGAAAGAGGACATGGAAAAATCTTGAATAAATATTGTAACTGGGCTGTGAGGTGAGTCAGCAATGATAAAAGAGAAGATCCAGAAGATGTGGATAATAGGAATGATGGGTTTGGTGATTTATGGATCATTATAAATTGTATGTGCTGCCAAAACTGGGAAGTATGGTGCTTATTGGTTGGTTTTTGTTGATGGTAGATTTTCAACAAAGGTCAAAACCGTAAAATCATGATACTGCATGTTTCTGATACGGCTTAGGGCATGTGATGATTCATATTTTATGAAGCCATGATGAATATGTTTCCTGAAAGGCCTCCACTAGCTAAGCGTTCGGTGCCACGCATTTCATCATGACCTCTATGTAGAATAACATAATCAGGCGGTTCTCCGTAAGATTGAGAGCAATAACGCCTTTCGGACGTCGGTGATACTCATTGTTCCCTGACTACATGACAGACCCACCTCTACATAGAAGAAAGATTGGGCGGTTCTCCGTAAGATTGAGAGCAATAACGCCTTCAGGACATCGGTGACACTCATTGTTCCCTAACTATGTAGAGAGACCGTGTATAGATCGAGGCGGTTCTCCGTAAGATTGAGAGCAATAATGCCTTCAGGATATTAGTCATCTCATGATTATGCACCTTTCGGAACGGTGTATGACGCTTTAACTGGATAATATCCCTTCTGCAATAGATTAATTCTACCGTGACATTCACCACTGAATTCCTAGAAGATAATCTATTTTATCTAATTACCCCGATTTCATGATCGAATCCACGACTGATCTCATGGAATGGTAATAGATAATTTCATTACTCCGATTTCATAATCGAATCCACGACTGATCTCATGGAATGGTAATGGCTACTTTTATTACTCCGATTTCATGGTCGAATCCACAACTGATCTCATGGAATGGTAATGACTACTTTTGTTACTACGATTCTATGGTCGAATCCACGATCCCATAGGATGGTAATGCTCATTTTTTTATTCCGAATCCATGGTCGAATTCACGGCTGATCCTATGGATTGATAATAAACAACTATTCACTTTTATTACTCGGTTTCATGAACCATTCTCCACTTAATTTCATGAATTAGTAATAAATACTCAACAATCGGGCATCTGGACTATCACCGAGCAATCCCCATAAAATGGTGCAAGTGTACTCGACAATGATGCACGAACGAGCACCCAAATGCATGAACGATCATTAGAAATATGGACAAACGAGGAATCCTACACAAAATAAGAGAGAGAAAATAATATTAAAATAATAAAAGTGGTGCCTAGGGGACCGGCCCACCGGCCACGCCCTTTTTCCTTTATTTTAATTATTTAATTATTTTCATGAACTCATGAAAACTCCTTCTTCTAGCAACTTTCCTTGTCTGAGCAAAACTCACGGTTTCTCGATATTTTCACGGTTTCATGAGAAATAATAATATAAAATAGGGAAAGGTGTCGTGGGATCGGGCAACCTAGCCGTGGCCGGTCCCACACCTTAAAATCCCTGATCTTTCATAATTATTATTTCCCCCATCTCATGGAAATTTCATAGTTTCAACAAAACTCCTTGGTTTCCGTATCATGAAAAATAATATAAAATTAGGAAAAGTGTCACATAACCGGGATCCTATCCGACCGGTCATGCCTTGGCCGTGGTCGGTCCCACACTTTCCAAAACCTAGTTTTATTATTCCCACATCTCATGAAACTCCTCCGTTTGAGGAAAAATCTTGGTTTCTTCATATTTTCTCAAATATTGCTCAAACCATGAAAAAGCCAAAAAGTCAACATGGTCACACGGCCGACTAGGCTTCTCGCGCCAAGTATTAAAATATTATTATTTTAATATTTCTCAAATTTTGATAAAACAAGCAAAGTTCTACTTGCTCATTCGAGCAAAATCAAGAATTTCAGTTAAAGATTGAATTCTTCTGAATATTCAAACTATTGCTCGAACGCACATAAGAAAATACCAAAACTCTCATGACTGAGACACGGACATTGTGGCGACATGGTCATGCCTCCTTGACCGACCAAGTCCGGCCATAAGGCTGGCAAGGTGTCGGTCCCACGCATATTCACAATTTTGACCTAATTTTCTCAATTGTTCATATTGGGTCCAAACTCTTTCCAACTGTAGATGGTGGATTCTCGAAAAAGGCTAAAATCGTAAACCCATAATTATACGAACTTCTGATCCGGCAATCAAATGCGAGTATTGAGACACGGGTCTCTCATCGAACTTCTGACTGAGCATACTGTCTCTCAGAGTACATGCAAATATGTAGTCTCTCGGCTAGAAAATGACATATCTGTATTGAGACACGGGTCTCTCATCGAATTTCTGACTGAGAATATTGTCTCTCAGAGTACATGCAAATATGTAGTCTCTCGGCTAGACAATGACATATCTGTATTGAGACACGGGTCTCTCATCGAATCTCTGACTGAGAATACTTTCTCTCAGAGTACATGCAGATATGTATCCTCTCTGCTGGACAACAACATATCTATATTGAGACACGAGTCTCTCATAAAATCAATGACTGAGAATACTTTCTCTTAGAGTACATGTAGATATGTAGTCTCATGGCTAGGAAACATCATATCTCCGGAATACTGAACACTTCAGTAATTATTTCTATATAGTATCACAAGATGGACGGCTCCTAGACATCTTGCTCTGCTAGTATAGTGCAATAAGGTCTTCAAGATACAAACAACGAGTTTACCCTGACTATATAAAGGATATGAAGCTCCAGCAAGCTCATGTCAGGATAATTAATGCTCCTAGACAGCTTGCTCTGCTAGTATAGAGCCATAAGTTAATTATTCCTAAATTCTTGGATTCATCCACTGAATTTCCGAAAATATTCAAAATTATTTGCAGTATTTCATTAATGCAAACCATGGTTATTCCCAGAAGAATTCCATGGGTTAGTAATAAATATTCAACACAGGGCGTCTGAGCTACCTCTGAGTAAGCCCCGATTTAAATGGTGAAAGTGTACTCAATGACGAAGCACTAACAATCACCGCACGAACGAGTATTTCAAATACGACGAGACGATAAACCTATGCAAAATAGAAAAGAAAATAATAAATAAATAAAAATTGACCAAGGCGCTGGGAGCATGGTCCCACTGACCGGCCAACCGTGTCGTGGTCAATCCCACGCCAGTTTCATATAGTTTAATCATATTTTTTGTTATTTTCCTTGAGTTCATGAAAATTCTTTCAATTGAACAAATATCCTTCGTTTTGAGGAAACTCCTCAGTTTCATGGTGTTTCTTTCACACCAAAGAAATAATATAAACTTAGGGAAGAATATTGTGAGGCGTGACCATTGGCCAACCGGCCATTCCTTGGTCCCAGCCGGACCCACACCTCTTGATTTCTCATTATTTTATTATTATTTCCCTAATTTCAAGAAAACTCCTTAATCTCATGATATTTCCTTGGTCCCATGAAAAATAATATAAAATTAGGAAAACCCGTGTGCACGGGCCATAGCCGGTTGGCCAAGCCCTAGATGGCCCCACACGTCCCTTTTTATTATTATATTTTTCATGTTATCATAATCCCATGAAATTCCTTGATTTCATGATATTTCCTTTAAATTATGAAATTTCTTTTAAATTGTGAAATAATACATAAAATTAGGGAAAACGCACGGGACCGGGCCCTGGCCGGCCAACCATGCTCCAAGCCAGTCCTACATGTCCCTTATTTTATTATTATTATTTTTTATGTTTTCCTCATCTCATGGAAACTCCTTGATTTGAACAAAACTCTTTAATTTTAGCAAAACTCCTTGATTTTATCATATTTCCATAAAATCATGAAAATATTATGAAAATTATGGAAAAACGTGTGGGATTGGCCCCTTGGCCGGCCGGCCATGCCTTGGCCATGGCCGGCCCCACACTTCATAATTCTTTCACCTTTTCATTATTTTTCCTTCATCTCATGAAGTTTTGACGGTTTTATCAAAAACCCTGGTTTCTTCATATTTTCTAAAATGATTGCTCAAACGCACATCCGAAAATATCAAAATTCTCAGAACTGAGATACGAACACTTTGGGGACATGAGCATGTTACCTTGAGCCAGTCTTACATATTTTCACAATTTGACCTCATTTGTACAATTGCACGTATTAGGTCTAAAACTCTTCCAAACGACTTGGAACTTCATGGAACGATCAACACTTGATCCCGTGACCACCCAGGGCTGGTTTCATAACCCCTTGGTCGGTCCCTCACCTTTTTATAATTAATTAATATGGCCTCTCAGGAACCGAATTGGCATCATCAGAGATTTTATCAGTCCCCTCAGCTATGGATGGTCCTGAGGGGTGTACTACAATATGTTCACTATCGGGCATGGTTACCTTATTGTCTACAACTCTACCACTCCTAAGGGTGCTAATAGCATTCAGCTGATGTGATGGTTTCGCATATACTTCATGAACTCCTCTAGGGTTAGGTCGTGTTTGACTAGGGAACCTACCTTTTTCTCTCAAGGATTCATTTATCGGACTAACCTGGTCTTTTAACTCGGAAATAGCCTGAGAATTAGCGTGGCATATATTTTTACTTTCTTCTATGCTTTGTGAAAGCATTTGGTGAATCTTATCAGTGTTTCGAATAAACGAGATGAGAGTTTCTTCTAGAATTGAAATTTTATTATCGTACTGATTCTGAAACTGAGCTATTCCTGAAGCATTCTTATTATAGCCAAATCCTGAGGGAGAATTAGAATTACTAAACTGACCTTGACTCTGACTCTTAGACCATGAAAGGTTCGGATGGTTTCTCCAACCAGGGTTATAAGTTTATGAATATGGGTTGAACTTCTGAGAGTTATCAAATCTAGTATTATTGTAAAGAGCATTGGCATGCTCTTCTATAGTACGACCTTCCCAAAAAGGATCCACTCGACTACTAGTGTGACCCAATTCTAAAGCTTCTAATTTAGATATTGCTGCAATCTTGGCATCTGATTCATAGCCTCCTTCTACCCTATTAACATTTCCTCTGCCTAAAAGAATTTTTTTCTGGGGTTCCTTACTATTTTCCCATTGTTGGGTCTTTTCGGCGATTTCATTCAAAAATGTCATTGCTTCATCAACTGTTTGGTTTTCAAACCCACCTGTACACATAGATTCTACTGTGGTTGTAGTGGAATAATCTAAACCCTCATAAAGGATCTGAACTAACCTAACCTTTTCTAAACCATGATGAGGACATTGGGCTAATAAATCATTGAACCTTTCCAAATACCTATACAAAGATTCTCCCTCCTGTTGAGAAAACGTGCAGATTTTCGTCCTAATAGATGATGTTTTGTGCCTAGGGAAAAACTTGTTCAAAAAGGAAGATGTAAGTTGTTCATATGTTTCAATTGACCCGGAAGGCAAGCTATATAGTAACGATTTGGCTTTATCTTTTAAGGAAAAAGGGAATAACCTAAGTTTCAAGGCATCATCATCAAGGTTTCTAATATTTAGGGTAATACAAATTTCCTCAAAGTCCCTACCATGGAAATAAGGGGTTTTATTCTCTTTCCCTAAAAAGGTTGGGAGCATCTGTATGGTTCCATGTTTAAGTTCATAATTTGCTTCAGTTTCTGCTAACCTGATACACGAAGGACGAGTAGTCCTAGTCGGATTCAACAAATCTTTCAAAGTTGCCATTTCTGGCACTATAGGAGTCCTAGGTTTTTCACCAAAAGACGAATGTTCAAAACTAGGCTGTCCGAGAATAAAGGTTTCTAAATTAAGGTAATCAAGATCCTTGTTTCCTAATATAGAACCACTAGGCTTTTCTTTAACAAACCGACCAAATGCGTCTCTTTTTCGTTCAGGCATACACAATAGTTCAGCAAACATCTGTGCACATGCAAATGCTGGGCTAACTAATTTAGGTAAGCTTGGGTTACCTATAGCAAAATATACCCGAAGGTACGAGGCTGAGGTTTGTGGACTTTCATCTGGTAATTCCCAAAAGGCCCAAGGCACGGGTTCAGCTTACTAATCCACGAGTTTTCCTAAACTCGGTAATCTGATGAGAGATGCAATTGGTGTGTGCAACTGTGTTTTTTTTTTTTTTAAATAAAATAAACAAGCAACCAAATAAAAGAAAATTACAAGTCCAAAACAAAATAAAGAAACTAATAAGTAAAAGTCCAAAAATAATATCTCCGGTTTCTCCTTTTTTGGCAAGTTCAACTTTCCACTTATAGCTTCGAGTCAATCCTGCACAACAAAAAAAAAATACCAAAGAAGTAAAATAGAACAAAAAATCTAATAAATAAATAAATAATAATAATAGAAATAAAAATACAAAAACTAAAACTAAAATAAACCTAAAACCTAAACCTAAATACAAGTCTGCGTCGGCGCCGCCAAAAATTGATGTAGTTTTGAAGTGGTAAATATTAGTGGTAAGAAAGATGTCGTTCACTTAGACTTGTAAAGGATGATTTTTAGATTCAAATAAAACTAGAAAACTCAAAGAAGGTTGTATCAAGATTTTAAAAGCAGTGAGACTCAGGATTCCACCATTAACCAATTATTAGTGATTCAATCATTAACAATAATTACGCAACTCATACATTCAATTTGATTCTAAATATTGCCAAGACAAATAGATTCTCAAAACAATAGTTGTAAATCGAAAGCATGGACCATCAAAAGACTTAACCTAAGCATGACCCATAAATTGAAAACACAACTACTTAATCAGAATCATATATTCATTTTCGGTTCAGTGCAAATAATCATAAAAGAATTGCAAAAATTAAGTTAAGTAGAAATTACCACATAATAATTGGAAAAACGGCTTCCTCCGTCGCCTCAGCAATGGGGTTTAGCTCCTCATATTATTCAAGTGCTTAAAATAGGTGTTCATAGCTCAAATAAGTGAAAAACAAGAGAAAACTAATGACTCGGGCAGTTTGCAATGATTAATGCGCGTTACAGACTGACTGTTACAAACTGTTACAGATAGGGCTGGCAACAGATAGATAACCGGCGGATATTGGAAATTCCGTTAAGGTTAAGGATTATCGGATATCCGGTATCCGATAATATCCGGCGGATACCAAAAATTATAATTCGATAAGGTTAAGGTTAAGCTATCAGATATCGGATTTTTATCCGTTAATATCCGTTAGTATGGGAACAGAAGCAAAAGATAAAATTTGACAGAGTTTTAAGTTTAAGATAAAATTTGACAGAGAAGAAAAATGCACAACAACAAAGAAAATCAACCAAAAGTTTGAAACAAACCATCCAAAAAGAAGATTTAATCAATCAAAAGATTCAAACCCAATGAAACTGATTCAATCAAAACCAATCAGTACATACATCCAAAATAAATATGTCGGCAAGGTTTTGACAATCAAATTAGTTTCCCTAGTTTCATACCCAGTGAACTTATCATAAAGATTTGGCAAGACGTGTAAACAGTTCAAATTACATGCGTTTTTCAAGCCAATTCATCATAGAATCAATTAATAAACAGACCATGTAATCAAGCAAATTAAGTGGGTGCTGGTGATTGAAAGGTATGAACTTTAATGGTTTGGTTCGGCTGAAATGATGGTGTTGGTGATTGACTGCCATGGCGGGCTTGGCTATACGAGAATGGAAGTGGTGGTGAGTATGTCTGTTGTCAATCGGTGGAAGTGATGTTGTGGTTGACTGATGGAGCTGTTAAACTCAAGTAAGAGCATTGATTGGTAGTGGATCTGACCGGAAGCAAACTATGGTGTCGAGAATTAGAAGAATGAAGACGAACTGGAATGGGTTTGTTTCTCTTTGCGAGAGTTGGACGGACATTACTAGTATTGGTAGTATTGAAAATTACTAGTATACCCCTACCTTAGCGGATATCGGATATTAACCAATCAGATAGAGCCCAATCCAATTCAGATAGGTTAAGAGAAAATATCCGATAAGTTATCGGATCCGGATATCCGATATCCGATATAATGGATAAAATCCTATAGGATTCCGAATAATCGGAAACGGATCCCGGATATCGGTTATCCATTGCCAGCCCTAGTTACAGAGAATTAAGTGAAAACTGTTGCAAGGAGACTGTAATCTATATAAAGACAAAAGATGACAGTTTCTGAACGCTACACAGAAACTGTGATGTTTTTGTCTTCTTCTTCCTCCTCCTCTGTGATAATCAAACACGCCTCTACAACTCTTGGTTTTCTCTGCAACTCCCCTAAACTTCTCCCAAAGACTCGATAACCCATTTTTAGGTCTCATCCGCCTATATATACACCACAACACTGATTAAATCCCAAGAATATCTCGGATATATTATTTCTTCTCCCCACGGCCACGTTACATAAAAGTCGCCTCTTCTTTCTCTTTTTACGTCTTTGATGGTTATCCGGACCCTCCAACTCGATAGAACAGAATCCTGATACAATATACTCTCCAAACTTGAAACTTCCAAAAATATGATTAACTCTCGAGACTCTCTCGTGCCCTGTTTACGTGAGATAAGTATGGAAACTTGATTTTCTTTCGATCACAACCCATGCACCAGGCCTGTATGATCGTAACATGCCGAAAGCAAGTCAGTTCCGGAAAGAAATCCGATAAAAACACGTCTAAATTGTCTCCATAAAGTTACGGAGATGGCTGCACTTTTTTCCCCTGTTTTGCTTCCAATGGATACCTAGCCCAATTCATTCGAAGTAAAGGCCTATACCAGTCATGTTTAGCATTAACAAGCCTAAAGAAATCAAAATCGATAATTTAATCTCTCCACAACAACTTCAAAACTCGAATCCAAATCTTCCAGTAGCCTGTAATACTTTCCCGCCAAAACTTCCGTTTAAAATGTTGAAGATGGGTTACCCCCTAACCAGAGTAGGGGTGCCTTTTGCAATTGCCTTAGGGGTGCCCCTTATCCAATCTATGGGTGCCAATAATAATTCCTCCGGTTACTTTAGACAACGTTTCGAGCCGATTTTTTCAAAAATGTTTATTGGCCAAAAATACCTACACACATAAAATACCATAATAAGTACAAAAATGAGCACTATCAATATATAAAATCGAGACAAACTAGACACAAAAATGTGTCTATCAAAGAGTACAACGCATCTTCACATTTGGGATTTAAATATGTCGACATCATATATTTAGATCCACCCCCTGATGTCGGCATCTCCCCCTGATTCCATTCAGAGGAATTTCCAGACAGTTCCTTTAGTCATATACTTTCCAAATGTGAATATAGAAATGACTTAGTAAATAAATCAATCATGTCTCCCCTGATTACTTTCATGGGAAAAGAGATTATTATTTCTTTATAATCAACAACTTTAGGGTTGGACTTCCATAAGCAGTCCTCTTTATGTCTTTGTAGGGATAAAAAAAACTCATATTAATGGTTCCTTTTAAGTATATGGTTACAATCGTTATACCATTCCAAAGACATTGTGTCGGCCCTAAGCTATATCTAGCTAATTAACAAGTTCGTTAAGGATGAAATATTTGGTCGAGTACATTATGCTAAGTACAAAAATGCGTCTATTGCACTTAGATATTGGAATTTCATCTCCCAACACATCTTTGCCATCTTCCTTTAGATGAAATGGTCATTTTCTTACATTTGTACCTCAACTAATCATAGGAGTGATAGCAGGATGCATGTCCTTGCTAAGTTTCCTGGAAACTTTGGACATATGCAAACTGGTGGAATAATATACCACAAGCTCGGTGTCAGACCGAGCTTTTCCAAAAATTTTATCTCAAAATTTCAAGTAGCTTGTACAATCTCTTACTTCATTAAGAGTGCATACCATGTCTATACCATCGACTTAGATATCTAAAATTCCAAATCAGGAATTTTCTCCGTGAGTACATAGGGAAAAATACCTTACTTGTTTATCCCTTCCTAATCAAAAAGTCACTTAGACAGGTATACCAAATCCGCCTGATTATTTCAATTCATAAGTGAACATTCCAATATAATTGAAAACGTACTCCGTGGTCTAGAGTCATTTGATTTGGGCGACAAAATGCTATTAAAACACTTTTGTGAATATGTTTATCTCTTGATCCTTACAGAGATAAGTAATAACCACATAAAAATGCTGCATTTCAAGTCCTTTTGAAACTACCAAGCCAACTAAGTAACAGAACGCTATAACGTTTGTAACAAGAGAGTAAACAATTCTAGGTCATTGTGAGAAACCTCGCGCCACAAGGAGAGTTTTTATACTTTACGACTTCATTATTCTCACTGCGCTTTGTGACTAATAATCATGTATGTCCACAGGCTTTACACTTGGTTGGTTAGCACTACCATACCAGATACCTATATATTTGTTAAAGAATCAAATTTTACTTGGATTGTGTAGGCCAAATATGCTCTTTGTTGATATTTAAACAATAATACACATGGTTCGATCTCATCGTGCTCTATTTCATTGAGCAATTATATATAAAAATAATCATTAATATGCTCGCACAATATTTTCATTTACTCGTGTGTGTGTTTTCATAATACTTTAGGCTTTCATTATTATCTAGAATCATTAAACTTTGGAGCGTCCTCCAGTATTCATGGACATAGTCAGAGACAATCAAATGAGATTATTTCACCAATGATACAAATTAGGTTGTTCTTTACTCATCTACTTCCTTTCTAGGTGAGCATTGATCGAACCTGGTGGTCTCTCCATCTTCCTTTATGGATCCACGGCCTTAACTACACTTCCACCAAGTGTAGTTGCAACACCTTAGTTTATGGTGTACCCCATACTGAGGATTTCTAACCGTGCAGGCACATTTGCAGCTGGTATGTGTGATCTTGTCACGTTGCCGATATCAGTGCACTTTCTGAAATTGATAATTCTTTTCACTTCACATTTACATTTGGGGAGCACAAGAATCAATATGTGACTGAGTGGGAACGTTGATGTTTGTGACCACGACAATTCTTGTCGTTCCTTTAGGAAATTCTTCTCTTATCTCCCCCTAGCGACGAGAAGACTGTCTCATTAAAGTGACGATCCGTAAATATAGCGGATAAGAGATTGCCTGTTAAAGGTTTCAAATGCGAATAATTATTGGGAATTCATATCCAACATAACTACTTAATCGTTTTGATGACCCATTATAATACGATGTGGAGTCGCAATGGCACATATATAGCACAACCAAAAATGCGTAAGAATACAGCTGTCAGGCTTATATCCAGTTAACAACTGGTACGCAGAAAAGGTTGACTAATTATGGATTCTAAAACGAATATGTGAATATGCATGTAATATTGCATATCCCCCAAGCATTTATAGGAAGGTTGTTACACATAACCTATCCTTAGACACCATCTATATCCTTTACTGGTAGATCCTATTAAACATGTGAATATTACGAGACCATGGGGTGAATATGTTCTATATAGATCCTATTAAACTTGCAATATTCATCAAGTTCATTTGATGTAAATATCTAGAATTGACAAGGTTGGTGAGTCCTTCAATTTTAGAAGATTTTTTTAAAAACGCATTATTTCTTGTGATCAATAAATAATTCAACACTTCGAATCATCCACCAGGGCCATAAATCACTTGAATGGTCCGCATTCTGCATGGATATGTTCACAAATATTACCTTTTTCTTATGGAAGAATGAGTTGTTTACCATTTGCATATTAGGATGGTCTCAATCATTTTTACTAAAGAATGACTTCGTAAAATGAGTTACATGCTTCATTACATTAAAAGCATAATGGGAGGGGAGGTGGTGTTTCTAGTACTTTAGAAAGAGTTGAATGTGAGAGATGCTGTCACTTTGCTATCTTTCAAACTTTGTAATCCCTATTTTCTTGATCACTCAAATAAAAGGATGTCCATTTGAGTTCTTTCAAAACTGAACATCATATTACAACCAAAGTATCTTTATGGTTATGTCAAAACCTGAATGAGTCAATTCCCAATATTACATTATCGATGACGATATGGATTCAATTATCCAAGTATTAGTGATTTACAGATCACTAGACTAATTGGCTTATTATATTTTATCTAAAATGTGATTCCTTTCACATTCATTGGAGGTAACTTGTAGATGCATCACAGTTAGTTTTCATACAATAACCGTTTGCACAGACTTCGTGGAAACTTAATAAAGTGTGATTAGCTCTTAGATGTTACAGATCTCATGTAACTTTTAATCTTTATACCAATTAAGCAACAAATATTGAGCATTTCTTCGCTCTGCTATTACCTGTGTTGATCCAATCATCGCATGGTATTATATAAATAAACAATACAACAAACAGTTTAATATATTTCCTTAAGAGCTTCGTGTGTAAGTGGTGTGGCCTTATTACGTAACAAAATAAAACTTATATAATTTACTTCAGAGTGTTACAGTTCATGAAGATGATATACTTTACATCATAATGTACGAATGATCTTTTTTAACTCAATTACTTTTGAGTGTATCTCAAGTGCTTTAGAATATTTCAGAATCATGGAAATGATATACTTTTCATTCTCTAAGTACATACAATGAATTTAATTCTTCGCAATTAACTTTATATAATTTTTTTATTAAACTACCATGCAATCAATAGTCCAGGATCAAATCATACGAAATTCAGTTGAATAAAGATAATTAATAAACCTATCAAAAGGTAAGTGCATTAACTGGACAAGTTTCTTATTTCCACTGAAGTTGACAAGTGGGGTATGACCTTCTTTTAATATATATGGAGTTTTTTGTCCTTTAAACTCTCTATATATCTTGTAGTTGGATGCTACTATATGATACCTGCATTCCATCGCTTGTACATACTCAATAAATGTTTATACCAAGTGTCCAACTCTCATTTAAATGAGTCAGAAGTACATCTCTGTCTCATACTTAGTAAATACATTTCATGATGGAATTATAGCCCTTATAGATACAATTTAATTCTGTATCAGAGGCTCTTTAATGGCGCTCAAGTACTTCTGAGTCCAAAATGTCAAATTTTAATCGAGTTGGTTTAGTCAAAACCCGATCAACGGATTGGTCAAAACCCACTCAATTGGTTTGACTTGGTCATGGTTAACAAAATTTCACATATGTGGTCTATTATATATGAAGTACTCAAGCCCATTGATAATAAACTTGAAAATATTATCATATTGGTCCAAATTCTAAAACACTTAGGTGTTTCGACGCTGTTATAATTAGGGTTTTCTGAACGAAGACAGATCCACTAAAATCAGAATTTGTAGATTGCATCATATTCCTATTTTATTGAAATTTAAACATAGTAAATCATACCTAATTTTGTTGAACATACTAAAATTTCATGAAAATCTATCGGTGCAATATGTATGTTTGATAATCATACATTCGTGGAACCCAAATACATACTACGAAAACGAATTTTTTTTGTTCAAAAGAAATACCTGGTAATGCATCCATGATGATACACAAATATAATTAGAACCACACTAATCTTCAACAAACATCCATGACCAATTTTTAACGAAGAAAAAAAAATTGCACTAGCTGGTAGAGTCGTGTTGATAACGTTTTGAAGTAGAAAAACAAATTGCACTAGTTGGTAGAGTCGTGCTGATAACGTTTTGAAGTAGAAATAGAATAGGGAAGAACATAAGAAGGAGAACTCTTATTGATTAGAGATAAGTTATATGTTACTGTTGATGGTGGATTTCTATTTGTTGATGGTGGATTTCTATTTAAAGGCTAAAATTGTAAAAAACCAATTTTTGTAAGCTGACGTCCTGCAAAGGATAAATCCTTCAGGCGATGAATACTTCTCGCCATATTAATTCATTGGAGCATGTACAACCATCCCTGAGAATTAAAACATACCCAGAACGGAGCATGTGGCAACCATCCCGATGGAGCATGTAGCAACCATCCCGGTTTTCTGTAGGTATACAGCATTACTATTAATGCTTTAATTAAAGCCTTGTGTTCGACGTGCAAACACCCGTAGTCTACCTGACGGCAGGTTATACTATCCCCGTTGAACGCATGCAAGACTACCCGTGTTAGTCTCGCTTGCTGAAAACAAACCCAAAAATATATCTTATCCGTCCAACTTCGCAAGCATAGATGGAGGGTGTAGATATAGATTCATGGGGTCCTGAGCATGCTACCATGATCACCTCGGACCCACCTTTATACATGACCGAACGGTCAAGACCAACTACAGTTGGTCCTTCCAAAACGTGCGCTCAAAGTGAGCATGACGCACGGCTAGGGTTCCTTTTAATCGTGAACGTCCAACTTCGCAGGCATAGTTGGACGGCTTAGATTATACCCTAAAACAAGTAGTGAAGTGATGGTACCCCATTGGCAGGCCCACTTTCTACCTACATGACCGAGTCCCTCATAGGCAAGCCGTGGTGCAAGAAATGATTACCCAAACAAGGCTAGATTAACGCCTTATGAAGGTTGAGAAGATCCAAAACGATCACGACCATCCGACTTCGCAGGCATAGTTGGATGGCTTAGATTGCGCCTAGGGTCATAGAGAAAGCATGTACATGTTCACTGTCGACCCAAGATGTTGCATACATGGTCGGTCTCCCCAAAGGAGGCGCACGCAACCCAAAACCGATCGCCCAAAGTGGCCGGTCCAAAACCCTAATTAGGGTTTGCGGCGCAGAAACATCTCGAGCGTCCATCTTCGCAGGCTTGGATGAAAGGCAAAGATGGAGACTTAGAAGGAACCGAGCATGCTATCATGACCTCCGTGGGCCCGAATTTACGCCTAGCTGATCGGCCAAGACCGGAAGTGGTCAAGTTCCTCGGTACGCGCGTCCAAAGGTGACATAGCATGGCCCCTCCATAAGTTCTAATCTCGACCACTCGTCTTTTCCACCTGAGTCGGGTGGGTTAGATTAAATCTTTGCGAGTCAAGCAGGCATGGGCGTGAACAGCATTGTACCACCTCCATGCAGGGCCAATCGGTTCCTCCATAGAAACTCCCTTAACATGCAAACGTTTGGGTTGAAAGAGGCAGCATGCGCGCCTCCCATCCAACGATCGCAGGTAGGGTTGCAAACCATCTCTTCCGTCCAACTTTGCAAGCTTGGAAGAATGGCTTAGGGTACAAATCAACCAGCAAACAAGGTATCACCATGATCACCATCCGTCACTCTTCTCCACAGGATGACCGACCGAAGCGTGGCCTGCCCATACAGCCTCCAAACGGTCAACTGAAGATGGCTGCATGCGTTGTCATACCAAGTTCACGATTCACCCTGCACTATTTTATGTGGGTCCCATGATCCACACACTCGAGACATCAATCATGTCACAAACCGGGGGATACAAACTGGGGTATTGGTCTGGCGGTTTACAGCGTGCAGCGTGCAACACGCCATCACAAGATCGTGTCAGGGAAACATGGGCGGTTAGCGATGATAGGAGAAGTGGGCAAGCAACCGTGTGTCACTAACACACAACTCCACTTCCTCCATCACTCCACTTCCTCCACTTTCCCATGAGAGACGTAATGAAGGCTTATCGACTTGTATAAATAGGTTCTCCTCCCTATTTCCAAAAACAGAAGTTGGAACAACATAGAAAAAACCAAGTGTTAATACCATCGTATTCAACACCCAGAGCCTGCCTGCAAAATTTGCTAGCTTGCTCAACCTTATGTTAACAAGTCATCAAATAGACTTCACCTTCATACTCTCAACACCTTCTTCGCTTCCCTCCCTAAGATCAACCTCACATCCTTCACCTGTGACCGAAACAAATCTGGAACGGCCGTGTCTTCGGTTTAGGCCAGAATTGTACAGATTATCTCTCGAATCAAAATTGCTCATCATGTAGCACATTTTTTGAAGGTTTAAATTCACTTCTCATCCACACACACCCAAAATTACCTAAACCTGCAGAAGTAGTTTTCTCCCACAAACAATTGGCGACCACATTGGGAGGTTAATCTATCGGTTGTGAAGTCGATCTCTTCAATACCATTTCAATTTTCAAGAATGGTGGATCTTAGATCTGGATCAGAAACCAATCCCGAGGGAGGTAGCTCCGATAACACTTATAGCGCCGATATCCCAATTACTGGTGTCACTATACAACCCGCCAGTACAACCAACATATCCCGTGGAATTGCATCTTCTACCATGAGTACCACCAGTACCAGCGGAGCAGGAGCGGACATTCCAGTAGGTGTGACACCTCCCATTACGAGATCTAGAGCGGCTGAAAATCCAGGCATTTCCTCAAGCATGACACCTCCGTCCGTCACCAGAACGACTGCTACTCCCCCTTCAGGACGAGGATTTGGAAGACCCAAAGGAGGAAAACCTCCTATCACCATGGTGGACTTGATGGAGAGACAAGAAACCCTCACTAAAGCTCGGGCAGACATGGCAACCACTCAGAAGGTACTCACCTTCCTTAAAACATTAACCGATCGATTACCGCAAGAGTCGAGACAGCCCCCAGGGCCAACAAGAAATACGTTCAGCACACCTGGAGCAGGTGCCTCAGTTACGCAAGCCTACCTGAACGAAGAGTCTTATGCTGCTGACCACGCAAGAGAAAGGGACCAGGAGCGTCTCAGGGAAAGGAGCCGACCATCCAACTTTATTACACGGGAAGATCTGGAGAGACTCCTCCAAAATCGTGGCAAAACAAATCCGATGGACGCGCATCGACACCAACCTCCATATCCACAAGACGTGCAGCGGATTCCTCTTCCCATGGGATACACCTCCCCTCAATTCACCCTTTACGATGGTACCGGTAATGCTCATGAACATGTCTCTCGATTTTTAGAATCCTTGGGAGAACACGAATACAATCACATTCTCCGCCTGAAGGAATTCTCCAAATCACTTACGGGGAGAGCCTATACGTGGTACAACAACATCGCACCCGACAGCATATCCAATTAGAGTGAGATGGTCAGTGCGTTTTACAAGAAGTACTTCTTTGTATCTGAGCAAGTTACTTTCTCAGACCTGGGGAGAATCTCCCAACGGAACAATGAACATCCAAATAATTTTGTCAAGAGGTTCAGAACACAAGCGTTGGACTTCCATGAACCAAATGTCACAGAACGACAGCTAGTGGAATTATGCATCAATGGAATGATACCCATATATCGCGCCCTGCTGGAAAACTTGGGATTCCAGACGTGCTTAGAGCTCCATGAAGCAGCCAAACGTTCAGCCACTACCTCCCCAGCATTATTGGAAAGAACCAGGATCATTCGGAGCGACGATTCACGAGATAATCGGGGAAACAAGCGCCTCATCAACAAGCAGTATAATACTGGCCCTTCTGTCAGTGTAGTAAGCGAAGGAGGAAATAGAAAAGTTCTAGCGGCGGCAGAACAACTACCAAAGCGTGCGGCTCAAACGCATAAAGCTTAGCCTCTAAAGGGAACAAGCAAAGATCCTACGCAGAGCACCGAAGACACAGGCTTCCCTTTTCCGATAAATGAAGTAATGGAACTCTTGGAGGCATGGATTCAGGATGATGCTATCAAACTACCTCCTATCAGACGTCCACCAACTGAGAAAGACATGGTAGACCCTAAGTACTGCCGTTATCATAGGTTTGTCCACCACCCAACTAAGGATTGCAACAAGTTGAAAGAAATCTTCAGGGAAAAGATAGCAGCAGGAGAGCTTCAATTGGGAAATGAAGGAGTTCACAGAGACCCTCTTCTTGTCCGAAGTTGCATGATCTCTGGAGACTCTGTGCGCAAGACTGCACAATCCATGATGGAACACCTGTGTGAAATCTTATACCTTTCCAAGGTACAACGTCAAGATATATTCATGGCCCTCAACCGTATTGTGTCAGGAAGGCGTTTGTACCCATAAAAAGAAGTCGTTCCAGCATCTCAAGCCTCCTTGGAAGATAGCGCCAACAAAGGAAACCGGGGACTTTTGACCGTCGCCCATTTGAAAGATGTCAAGTTCGATAGCACATTAATCAATGCAGCTTCTGAATTCAACATCGTTACTATCAAGACCCTGCAAGCTGCAAAAATCTCAAAGCAGGAGGCTACCCGTGGTCCAACTGTGATCAAGAGACCAACAGGAGAGTTTGTGGATGTCTACGGATACATTGACCTTGATGTCAAGATCGGTAACACTCCAACACAAGCCAGATTCCATATAATTAAGGAATATCTAGATTACGACATGATTCTGGGGCGCCCGTGGGTACACGAGGCGCATTCCTTACCAATCTCAGTACCTGGAAGAATATCCAACAAGCCAGCTCCGATGATTTTCAACAAACCTTGGAGACTCGAAGACTGCCTGTTGCCTCCATACCAATAACTCACAAGCATAACATAACTCCCTGGTGAAAGCCCTTCGTCCTACGTCAATATATTCCGAGCCCAAGTAAGTATCATTGAACAACCCTCTTTGCAAGTAGTGGATAATTGTCCTGCTGGACCACAGGGGACTTTTTCACCTGACAGGCGGGCCACCACCAAGAGATGTGAATGGAGTGCTGGCCCATTTAAGTGCTTCACCAAATGTTTGGAAGCAGTCAAGAACGACACGTGTCAGAAACAAGCTGTTATACCAAGTCCAAATCCGTTTCAAATCGGAGATATGGTAGCAAAGGTAACCACGTTCCAAGTTGGAAACATGGCAGTAAAAATAACTTCCCAGCCTGATATGCCTGCAAAGGAAGAGGAAGTATTCTTAGTGGCAGATGTTCTCTTGGGCGGTTACTGCAAGATCATCAATGCAGACAAACTCGAAGGTGTGGTTGTTCACTCACGATGGCTCAAGCCCTACCTCACTTGAAGACACGATATCACCTCTCTAATCCCCCCGGGGGATTCCTCCAACAATTTTCCTTTTCAAAATATTTGTAATTCCTTCAAAATGATGGCACCGCTTGCCTTCATACTTATTAGGGTTTCAATATTTCTTCAAGTAACCAAGATTTCATTCCTTTTATAATTTCTCATAAAATTACACAAAGTTATGAGTCACCTTCAAACCACCATTACCCAGAAAGAAAACCCTAAATCCTCATACCAAATCTTCATACCAACCTGGTAATATGGGAGGAATAAAACATGTAAAAAGGGGAGGAGGAAGGTATCCTACATGATCTACTTCAACAGAGCCAGACTCACGTCAGGGGGCACAAGCAGAAAAAATATGCATGTTTCGAAAGAAACATTGAATAAACCTTTGTTCAAGACAAGCAAGCAAAGAAGAAAACTTCAAACTCAGCCGCCACTTAGTATAAAAAAAAACACTACGAAGAAGAATAACAGGGAAACTCAATTGCTGGTTGCGTATTCATCACTGTTGGGATCCACATCTTGTGCCGCTTTCTCCAGAGACGCCTCAACTTCTTCTTCGGGCACAAAAGCTACCACCTCAACATCTTCAGCATGCGTATCTTCTGCACCTTCTACAGAATCCATTGCAACCTTGGAAATCATGCAAATCACTTTCGGACGTTCAGTCTCATCAGTATCAGGGTCAAGGATTATCACACCACCACGTATTGGGTAATCACACTTCCCATCACCCGAAGGATGTTCGTGTTCAACCCTCCGTCTCTTCAACCGATCCGCAAACCTTTCAGCTCTCGAGCTTACTGGTGCTTGTGACGCCTCGCGTTTCTACTTCGCTCGTAACGCTTCTTCATGTCTTTGTTTTTCCTCCATATCGATTGCAACTGAAAGAGCATGGAGCCGCCCCCTGACAATGGTTAAATGCAAGACAGACATTCCATGTATGGTATTGCCGACTTCACGAAGTGGCGAATCAATTTTAGCCATCACCTCCTCATGTGCGTTAGCTTCTGGTTTATCAACTTCAAAGCTTTTTTATGAGGAAGCTACAGAGTGATCATCACCAACTCCTTTCATTATGTACTGCAAAAAAGAGAGGAAGATAAGTTACGGCGGCACATAAAAAGTATTCTAATCACAACTATCGCCAATCGATTAAGAAATCAACGTGTTGAGCAATACCTGAGATGTTGAAGAAGACGATCGCCTAATGAGAAGAATACATGAAAACTTCTTTATATGCTTCACGATCCAACAAGATCCCCAGGAGAAAATAAGTCCACCTTTGCCGCTTTTTGAGGCCGTTGAGTCGGGATTGTGATCAACAATGTTTATCGAATGCATGATGCTTGCTAGGCATATGAGAAGGCACACAGAAAGAGGAAGGCCAAGGTGGATCGATCCACCAAGATGTACTTCCCCAGCCGAGCTTTACGATTAGAAGGATCAACTTAACCATCTCCAAGTCATTTAACACACATGACATACCTTCTCCCACGCAGTAAACATGTATTTACTCTGACTTTAGTTATTTTTGTATGCAAATTGTCACCATCTCATGCCTACCCTACAATAGTTTAACCATTGCATGCTAGGCAGGGGACTTAATGTTGATGGTGGATTTCTATTTAAAGGCTAAAATTGTAAAAAGCCAATTTTTGTAAGATGAAGTCCTGCAGAGGATAAAGCCTTCAGGCGATGAATACTTCTCGCCATATTAATTCATTAGAGCATGTGAAACCATCCCTGAGAATTAAAACATACCCAGAACGGAGCATGTGGCAACCATCCCGACGGAGCATGTAGCAACCATCCCGGTTTTTTGTAGGTATACAACATTACTATTAATGCTTTAATTAAAGCCTTGTGTTCGACATGCAAACACCCGTAGGCTACCTGACGGCAGGTTATACTAGCCCCGTTGAACGCATACAAGACTACCCGTGTTAGTCTCGCTTGCTGAAAACAAACCCAAAAATATATCTCATCCGTCCAACTTCGCAAGCATAGATGGAGGGTGTAGATATAGATTCAGGGGGTCCTGAGCATGCTACCATGATCACATCGGACCCACCTTCATACGTGACCGAACGGTCAAGACCAACTACAGTTGGTCCTTCCAAAACGTGCGCTTAAAGTGAGCATGATGCACGGCTAGGGTTCATATTAATCGTGAACGTCCAACTTCGCAGGCATAGTTGGACGGCTTAGATTATACCCTAAAACAAGTAGTGAAGTGATGGTACACCATTGGCGGGCCCACTTTATACCTACATGACTGACTCCCTCATAGGCAAGCCGTGGTGAAAGAAACGATTACCCAAACAAGGCTAGATTAACGCCTTATGCAGGTTGAGAAGATCCAAAACGATCACGACCATCCGACTTCGCATGCATAGTTGGATGGCTTAGATTGCGCCTAGGGTCATAGAGCAAGCATGTACATGTTCACTGTCAACCCAAGATGTTGCACACATGGTCGGTCTCCCCAAAGGAGGCGCACGCAACCAAAAACCGATCGCCCAAAGTGGCCGGTCCAAAACCCTAATTAGGGTTTGCGGCGCAGAAACATCTCGAGCGTCCATCTTAGCAGGCTTGGATGAAAGGAAAAGATGGAGACTTAGAAGGAACCGAGCATGCTAGCATGGCCTCCGTGGGGCCGACTTCACACCTAGATAATCGGCCAAGACCGGTATTGGTCAAGTTCCTCGGTACACGCGTCCAAATGTGACATCTCACGGCCCCTCCATAATTTATAATCTCGAACACTCGTCTTTGCCACCTGAGTCGGGTGGCTTAGATTAAATCTTTGTGAGTCAAGCAGGCATGGGCGTGAACACCATTTTACCACCTCCATGCAGGGCCAATCGGTTCCTCCATAGAAACTCCCTTATCATGCAAACATTTGGGTTGAAAGAGGCAGCATGCGCGCCTCCCATCCAACGATCGCAGGTAGAGTTGCAAACCATCTCGTCCGTCCAACTTTGCAAGCTTGGACGAATGGCTTAGGGTACGAATCAACCAGAAAACAAGGTATCACCATGATCACCATCCGTCACTCTTCTCCACAGGATGACCGACCGAAGCATGGCCTGCCCATACATCCTCCAAACGGTCAGCTGAAGATGGCTGCATGCGATGTCATACCAAGTTCACGATTCACCCTGCACTATTTTATGTGGGTCCCACGATCCACACACTCGAGACATCAATCATGTCACAAACTGGGGGATGCACTCTGGGGTATTGGTCTGGCGGTTTATAGCGTGCAGCGTGCAACACGCCATCACAAGATCGTGTCAGGGAAACATGGGCGGTTAGCGATGATAGGAGAAGTGGGCAAGCAACCGTGTGGCACAAACATACAACTCCACTTACTCCATCACTCCACTTCCTCCAATTTCCCACGAGAGACGTAATGAAGGCTTATCGACTTGTATAAATAGATTCTCCTCCCTATTTCCAAAAACAGAAGTTGGAACAACACAGAAAAAACCAAGTGTTAATACCATCGTATTCAACACCTAGAGCCTTCCTGCAACATTTGCTAGCTTTCTAAACCTTCTGTTAACAAGTCATCAAATATCCTTCACCTTCATACTCTCAACACCTTCTTCGCTTCCCTCCCTAAGATCAACCTCACATCCTTCACCTGTGACCGAAACAAATCTGGAACGGCCGTGTCTTCGGTTTAGGACAGAATTGTACATATTATCTCTCGAATCAAAAGTGCTCATCGTGCAACATATTTGTTGAAGGTTTAAATTCACTTCTCATCCACACACACCCAAAATTACCTAAACCTGCAGAAGTAGTTTTCTCCCACAAACAGTTACATAGGTTTAAGACTCTATATATAGGTTATGAGGTAAACCCTGGTTACACCAATATTGGCCGCACATACATGGGCTCAAGGCCCTACAACAATATGTAGATTAATATAAAATTGTAGATGGGAAAAACGGTTCGCCGGTTTTTTAGGGAAGCGAAGAGATGAGCGTGCGTGCAAGACTCCTCAACTGAGCAAGCTTCTTAACCTCACACAGATGTACTGCAAAAGGAGTGCTTAGATTCGAGAGATCAATCTGTAGGACTCCGGACTAAACCAAGTAAATGGCCGTTGCAGAGTCAATTCGGTTACAAAGAGGGATATGGGTTGATCTATAGGAGGGAAGCAGAGAATTATGTGGGATTGATAGGTGTCTAAAACACCTTTATATTTTTCTATTGTTTATGATTTCTCTGCTAGTTTTCTTGTAAATTATGTATCTTATGTTTGCTTTTGAGTATTTAGGTACTTTGGAGTCATTTGGAATAAAAGAGGAAGAAACAGCGCAAAAGCCTAATCTCATGTGCAATGGCTGTTGGAGGCAGATTATTTCTTATTATTTGCTTTTATTTCTTCATCTCTATCTGAAAATTATGTCGGCTTTAGTGATGCATATTCATTTTTCTGAAAAGCATGACAGCTTTAGTGATGAATAGAATTGAAGGAAATAAGTGGATATGAGAAGTAAAGGACGGCTGCTGTCGGTGGAAGAATTCAAGAGAAGAAATGAGCATCCATTTGGAGCGAAAAGGAGCACAAAGGACTGATTCACAGGCAAGCGAAGCTAGCTACGGTTGAGCAAGAAAGAAAATAGGCATGTCAGTTCTATGGAACCGACAAGCCATGTTTGAGATGGTTATCCCTTAACCACTACAGCTGGGTGTAAATAGTAGAGCTAGCTATTACCTAACCCTGGATTTTAGAGAAAATTATTTCTCAATCATTATTCTCAAACTCAGAGAGAAGTGAGGATGGCGGCACAGAGAGTTCACAGATCCAGTGAAGAATTTAAGAAGAATTCAAGAAATTATGAGTTAGGGTTTGATGGATTTCTGCTGAGGATCCTATTAAGAAACAGATTGAGAAGACATTAGTTGAAATGGGATAGAATTGTTAATGGCTATGTATAGTAATGATGAGTACTCCGGGATTAATGGTTGAATCTGAAATTGGTAGTGATTGAATTTGAATATGAGAAGACTCAATCAAGAGAAATGGGTTTCTGAGTTTGGAGATTAGAAGCAACAGGGAAGAAGTTCAGATGGGTGGTGTTTGAGTTCAAACTGAATCTGAGATGGGGTATTGAGACGGAAGAGGAAGTGTTGGTGGTTGTCAAGAATACAACTCCAATGGATTCAAGGCACAACATGAACTAAAAATAATGGGTTGGAGCTGTTGGTGTTTGGTTATGAAGAATTGCAGTGGGTTAGGCTTGAGATAATGGATGTGTGTGCTTGCTATTGTGGTTGTTTCTGAAACTGATAAAATGAACTGCTGAAAGAGATGGTGATGGCTAGAGAAGCAAGGAGTTGTTGTTGTTGGTGCTATGTTGGTGGATAATGGCCAAGAGTTTGAATTAAGATTAACCTGAGTTTAGCCTTGATTTGTTGAAGATGGAATCGAATGGATGGAGGTTCTGAAGAAATGGTGGTCGCTATTCAACCAAGCAAATGAAGAAATTGGCTCGAATCTTTAGTGGGTTTTGAACAGCAAGAGCAACAAGATGTGTTTGTTGTTGATATTCATGGGTTTTATTTTTGATAATGAAGATGATTTGGTGGTCACTGCCATGAGGAGATGGTTGTGTTAACTGCAAGTGGAAATACAAAGAAGGGGTTGCCTTCAATTTCTCTTGAGGATATAAGTTAATGGATTTCTGAACCTGGTTGGGGTTTAGATGAATTCTAGGTTTGAAGTTGCAGTCAAGGGTGTTGGTTGTGAAACTGTGACTCAAGTGATGATTCTGGGTGACTGAGTTGCAGTTCAGGTGGAATAACTGATGGTGTTTCTGGTATTGATGGTAAGAAATTACAGGGAGAAATGGTGGCCTGAGCAATGGAAATAAGCCACAGGTAATGGCTGTGTTGAACTGGTGCAGGGGACTGATGGCTTGAAGCAGAAATAATGGAGGAGAGTGTTGAAGTGTTAGATG
This sequence comes from Papaver bracteatum, assembly GCA_023529315.1. Classification (NCBI taxonomy): domain Eukaryota; kingdom Viridiplantae; phylum Streptophyta; class Magnoliopsida; order Ranunculales; family Papaveraceae; genus Papaver; species Papaver bracteatum. Next base: position 89,186 of record JAJJWX010000417.1, on the reverse strand, counting down.
AATGTATAGGTTTACAGGGTTCTGGTGGAATTCTTCAAATGTAGTTGAGTCTGGTATTGAACCTGACTTCCAGGTGGTCTTTTTTGTGATAGGAGATTGGAACTGCAATGAGCTGAAGTGCAGGCAATATATGGAGCATACTCAGGGGTAGTTGAGCTGAGATTGCAGGAAAGAATGGAATAGGTGGCGACTGGAGTGGTGAATGAACACATTGCAGGTGAAATGAATGGACTGATGGAGGTGCAACTGTACTGGTGTTACTGATTGGATTGAATTAGATTGGTTGGTTGTGCTATGGAGTTGCAGGTGGCTTGGCTGTTCAGAATATGTCACTGGTGCTTTTGCAAGGTCAAAGGGATTGAAGTGTGGGTTGTTTGTATTGATGCATCTATATTGAAATGGGAGCTGTTGTGGGCAGTGAGGATGGAGAACAGGAAATTGCGGGGTTGGAGTTAATGAGATGGTGCTCAGATATTTGTTGCAGGTGATGCTGCAATGTAATGAATAAATGGCTCAAGTGTGTTGCTCTGGTAATAGTTGTAGCCAAGGAAAGTGATGGTTGAATTGCAGATATGGGCAGTGGAGCGTTGTTGATATTTAGCTACAGGGAATATGATGTGTATGCACTAGGAGAAGAAAAGGTAATGCAGTTGCATCTATAAAGAGTGCAAAGCCGTTATGGCTGGAGGTGATGCACAATGATCGTGCAGCAACAGCTCAGGCCTGTGCAATGGCCTAGAGACAAATCAGCCAAGTTAGATAGTCAACTCGGTATGACTCGGTACTTGACCCGAGTTCACTCAGTTGACCCTACCGATTCAACTCATTTGACCGGTGACCGGGCGGACTCTGCCGGTCACCTGAGCTCCGTTCTGATGCCGGATTCCGGCTAATTTCCTGTGGTAAACCCAGTTTTACGGCGACTACTTTTTGGACGTAATTTTACATGGGTTTTCCTCACACACGGTTTGATGGGCTTTTATATTGGACTCTTTGAAGACTTGACCTAGTTTTGGAAAGCAAAGGATTATAAAAGAAGTCTTCTACAACTTTTTGAGATATCATATATTATTCTTGGATCTTTGGAGGAGAGCGGCTATTCTACTAGGGTTTGCTTATGTTCATCTTCTTTTATTCAATTAATATTTTTGTGATGAACTCCATTAATATGAGTAGCTAAATATAATTATTGGTTATGGGATAAAGTTGATTTCATCAAGCATGTTATTTGATTCTATGAATTAGTTTTGTCTCAATTCTATCGTTTATGATTCATTATTTTTATTAGCATATGATTTGAATGCTAGTTTGGTTGAGTCCGGAATCAATTGGATTTATTTTCATCTCTATAGCTATATTAGAGTTTTCAATACGTAAAATTTTTTATCTCTGATTTCTAGTAGCATCTTATGGTCATTACTTGTAGTGATACATCTTTTTAATCGCATATGAATCATAACCTTTGTTAAAACGAATTAGTTCTTTTACACGTTTGTTTGCATTGATTAGTCTTATTTCGTAGAACTTATTGCTCTTAGGGAGTTAAACTTAATTGTGCTTTTACACTTTAGGTTGCTTTTTAAGTAGATTTCACAATAGCATCTTTTAATGTTGTTTGTGATAAAATCAGGAAATAAACGGGATACTCTTGTGACCAAGATATCCTAGGACTTTTGATAATTGCGAGATTAAATTACCAATTCTAGTCATTGATGAAAAATACATGTTTGTGAAGGATACTATCCCGTGACCAATATCTTCCTCTTATTGATTACTTTCATATTTTATTTGCTTTCCTTTATTTATTGGTTTGATGAAAACAAAATCCCCCCTTGGTTACCTTAGAAACTGAAATTTTCATAAAAACAAATTCCTCTATGTGGATACGAACTCTTTCTTATCGCATACTACTTTTATTTTAGTTAAGTAAGAAAGTGAAATTATTTTTGCTCGGTTGACAACCGACCAAATTTTGGCGCCGTTGCCGGGGAGGCATTCGGCTTGTTATATAGTTTTTAGTTTCTTTTTATTATTTTTGCTTTTATCATTGCTTCTTATTTCTGGTTTCGTTTTTCTGACTTAGTTTTGCGAATTGTGTTTCAGGCACCCTACTGAAATACAAACCGAAGGAAGCAATGGGTGATGCAAATCGTACACTTAAGGAGTTGGCTTCTCACAAGATGGATACACAACAGGGGTGTATTCAAACAAACTCTACTTTCGAGATCAAGCCGGGGCTGCTTAGAGAATTACCAAAGTTCCATGGCATGGTGAATGAAGACCCAAACAAGCATCTTATGGACTTCCACACCATTGTCATGGCCGTACTTCTAGCGGATACTGATGCGGATGGTGCAATGTTGAAAGTTTTTCGATTCTCTTTGGCGGATAGTGCTAAGAATTGGTTGTATTATTTGCCTCCCGAAAGTGTCACAACATGGAATGGGTTGAAGAAACTCTTTTTAAAGAGATATTTTCCTGCATCAAAGGCTACTCAAATTCGCAAGGAGATTTGTGGGATGAAGCAAAATGTGGGAGAATATTTATATGAATGTTGGGAACGATACAAGATATTGGTGGCAAGCTGCCCTCATCACTAATTTAATGACGCAATGATTATCCAATACTTCTATGAAGGTCTCCAAGCAAGTGATAGGAATCTTATTGACGTTGCAAGTGGTGGTGCACTTCTGAACAAGATGGTCACACAAGCTAGAGAGTTGATTGAGAGTATGGCAGCAAATTCTCAACAATTTTCAAGTCGTGGATCAGAGCCACCTACCAAGGGAGTTAATCAAGTTGACGAGATTATTGAATTACGTCAACAAATGAGCAATATGATGGCAATGATGCAACAAATTGCAGCAGTGGTTGTAAAACCATCACGCCCAGCTTATGAGAACATAGAGCATGTCAATGCTATATTCTCAACTCAGCCGTATGGTATTTACTCCAACAAGTTCTGTTTAAAGCCATATGAATGAGTTCCAACAACAAGTGCAACAACCACAACAAGGGCATTATCCAGAATTGGAAAAGATGGCTACTTTGGTGGAGGCTCTAATGTCCCTGGTACAACAAAATCAACAACTAGTGAACTTAAATCAGCAGAAAACGGATAATGCAATTAAGGAGTTGCAATCACAAGTTGGTCAACCGCAGCAACAACAACCACCTCAAAATCAAGGGTCCAATATGGAAGAGTTGTTGAAATCTTTTATGCAAAGAACGGAGGGTGCGGTCAAGGACTTGCAAGCAAAAGTTGGTTCAGTGGTTGAGGAGATTAATCAATTGCATGCACAAAATAGTGAGAAACTCCCTTCCTAACCTCTTAACTCAAGAGAGGGTTTCAATGCTATTACGTTGGGAAGTGGTACACAACTTGTGCAACCCGAAGTTACTAATTCGGGTGAAGAAGAAGCCCCAAAGGAACCAATTTTGGAGGAAAAGAACGCAGATTTTCCCCAAACTCCCGAGGTAACTAAATCAAACTCTAAACCTCTTGTTTCTACTTATGTTTCTCCTCTACCTTTTCCTGGCAGGTTTGCTAAAGCTAATAAGAAGGTGGAACAAGATAGGGATATTTGGGATGTTTTTAAGAAGGTCCAAGTGAATATTCCACTCATTGAAGTAATTAGGAAATCTCCTCGTTATGCAAAGTGTGTAAAGGAATTATGCATTAACAAGCACAAGCTAACCGGTAATGAGGTAATGCATGTGGGGGAGAATGCTTCGGCATATCTTTGAAAGAAACTCCCACCTAAGTTGAAAGATCTCGGTAGTTTCACTATTCCATGCACTATTGGTAAAACAAGGTTTACAAAAGCTATGCTAGATTTAGGAGCATCCATTAATGTTATGCCTACTTCAATTTATGATGTTTTACATCTTGGTCCTCTTAAGGAAACCGGCATAGTTATTCAACTTGCCGATAGATCTAATGTTTAACCAAAATGGATTGTTGAGGATGTTTTGGTGCAGGTAAAAAGACTAATATTTCCAGTGGATTTCTATGTTCTAGACATTGGTAATGCAAATTCAACCTCGTCTACAACTTTACTGTTGGGTAGACCATTTTTGAGTACCGCTAGAACGAATATTGATGTTCACAATGGCACCTTGACTATGGAGTTCGATGAAGAAGTCGTTCACTTCAACATCTTTGAGGCAAGGAAACACTCGAGCAACATTCAATCAGATTTCTATAATGTGTTGGAAGCCGGATAAGGTGTAACAAAAAAGGAGATAGTCGGGCTGATGACTTTAAACCAAGCACTTAGTGGGAGGCAACCCACCTGTTTTGTATCTTTATCTTTTTATTTTTAAGCATTTTATCTTTGTTTTTGCATATAATTTGCGAAATTTCCCACCTTGAGCTTTACTTTGAATGACTAAATTTTACATTGAGGACAATGTAAAGTTTAAGTGTGGGGGAGCATTTATATGTTTGTATAGTTTGTTTTATGACTTTAGTTAAAAAAAAATTATAGTTTGTTTTATGCCTTTAGTTAAAAAAAAAAAACTCATAAAAATAGAAAAACAAGAAAAAAAATGTGTTTTATGAACTCCGAAATCTAGAAACTTGTGCCTTTAGGATGACACTACCAATATTAGCGGATGGAACCATTTTGATTGTAGGAGTTGAGGAACCAATTAACTAAAAAAGACATAGCTCAGAAATTATACATACCATGATAGTTGTTACCATATCTCGGAATATCACCATATCACATTCTATTTTTATTTTTCCATATTTATCTATTGTTCTCTAAGTGTTTTGGTGGGTCACTAAACATCGACTTGTTATTGCTGCTAGGATGAAATAGAGTGATTGAGTTGCTAAAAAAAAAAAAAAAAAAAAAGACCGACCAATTAGACCAATCGGAATAAAAATGACACTTGGATAGCAATATGTGTGTGTTCTCCCTGTCTTAGTCGCCTAAACAAGCGTGGAATGCAGGATCCAAGGGAAATACCATGTAACCTGCTGACAAGAAGCATGCACTTGGATTCAAAAGATTTAATCATGTTGTCTAAAAAAAAAGTGAAAAAGAAAAGAAAAGAAAGAAAATATTATTATTGTTGAATAAAGTTGACTCCTGGTTCCCTTGTATATGCCGGTTGATTTAATGTAGAATTAAGATTGTTGACCACTGGTTCCCTTGTATATGCCAGTGTATTGACACTAGAATTCAGACCAGTAGCTCAATCCAATAGGATGCATAGGTTCATCTTGGCGGTGACCTTCAGACAGATATGGGAAACACCGATCACTTGTGAACATTCGTAAACATCTACCTCTATATCCATCTTCTTAATATTTTCATTGTGATTGTGGTTAGTTAGATTCCGAGTATTGTGGTTTGTTCGACTATCTAATTAGATCTTTATTTACTTATATATGAATTGAATTTGCATTATGGTATCTCCTTCTGTAGTCATTTTGGATTCGTTCATTGATTTGTCACAAATAGACGGAGTTGGAAAATATAGGTTTTGTAGGCATACCTCTTGTTAACCTTCACGAGGCTAAAACTCATCCACTAGGGACACCTAGGGGTTCAAAGGCTTGTTATTTATGCTTAGAGTAACCGTAGCCTCGACGAGACGGAGTTGTATGTATGTTTTATAATTATTTTGTTTGATTTGCTCGAGGATTAGAAAAGTCTAAGTGTGGGGGAATTTGATAGGTGTCTAAAACACCTTTATATTTATCTATTGTTTATGCTTTATCTGCTAGTTTTCTTGTAAATCATGTATCTTATGTTTGCTTTTGAGTATTTAGGTACTTTGGAGTCATTTGGAATAAAAGAGGAAGAAACAGCGGAAAAGCCTCATCTCATGTGCAATGGTTGTTGGAGGCGGATTATTTCTTATTATTTTCTTTTATTTCTTCATCTCTGTCTGAAAAGTATGTCGGCTTTAGTGATACATATTCATTTGTCTGAAAAGCATGATAGCTTTAGTGATGAATATAATTGAAGGAAAGAAGTGGATATGAGAAGTAAAGGACGAATGTTGTCGGTGTAAGAATTCAAGAGAAGAAATGAGAGTCCATTTCGAGCGAAAAGGAGCACAAATGAGTGATTCACAGGCAAGCGAAGGTAGCTACGGTTGAGCAAGAAAGAAAATAAGCATGTCAGTTCTATGGAACCGACAAGCCATGTTTGAGCTGGTTATCCCTTAACCACTACAGCTGGGTGTAAATAGCAGATCTAGCTATTACTTAACCCTGGATTTTAGAGAAAATGATTTCTGAAATCATTATTCTCAAACTCAGAGAGAAGTGAGGATAGCGGCACAGAGAGTTCACAGATCCAGTGAAGAATCTAAGAATAATTCAAGAAATTCTGAGTTAGGGTTAGATGGATTTCTTCTGAGGATCCTATTAAAAAAAAGATTGAGAAGACATTAGTTGTACCGGGATAAAATTGTTAATGGCTGTGTATAGGAATGATGAGTACTCCGGGATTAATGGTTGAATCTGAAATTGGCAGTGATTGAATTTGAATCTGAGAAGAATCAATCAGGAGAAATGGGTTTCTGAGTTTGGAGATTAGAAGTAACAAGGAAGAAGTTCAGATGGGTGGTGTTTGAGTTCAAACTGAATCTGAGATGGGGTATTGAGATGGAAGAGCAAGTGTTGGTGGTTATCAAGGAGACTTCTCCAGTGGATTCAAGTCACAACATGAACTACAGATAATGGGTTGGAGCTGTTGGTGTTGGGTTATGAAGAATTGTAGTGGGTTAGGCTTGAGATAATGGATGTGTGTGTTTGCTGTTGTAGTTGTTTTTGAAACTTAGAAAATGAACTGCTGAAAGAGATGGTGATGGATAGAGAAGCAAGGAGTTGTTGTTGCTGGTGCTATGTTGGTGGATAACGACCAAGAGTTTGAATTAAGATTAACCTGAGTTTAGCCTTGATTTGTAGAAGATGGAATCGAATGGATGGAGGTTCTGAATAAATAGTGGTCGCTATTCAACCAAGGAAATGAAGAAATTGGCTCGAATCTTTAGTGGGTTTTGAACAGAAAGAGCAACAAGATGTGTTTGCTGTTGATATTCATGGGTTTTATGTTTGATTATGAAGATGATTTGGTGGTCACTGCCATGAGGAGATGGTTGTGTTAACTGCAAGTGGAAATACAAAGAATGGGTTGCCTTCAATTTCTCTTGAGGATACAAGTTAATGGATTTCTGAAGATGGTTGGGGTTTAGATGAATGTTAGGTTTGAAGTCGCAGTCAAGGGTGTTGGTTGTGAAACTGTGACTCAAATGATGATTCTGGGTGACTGAGTTGCAGTTCAGGTGCAATAACTGATGGTGTTGCTGGTATTGAGGGTAAGCAATTACAGGGAGAAATGGTGGCCTGAGCAATGGAAATAAGCCACAGGTAATGGCTGTGTTGAACTGTTGCAGGGGACTGATGGCTTGAAGCAGCAAGAATGGAGGAGAGTGTTGAAGTGTTAGATGAGTGTATAGGTTTACAGGGTTCTGGTGGAATTCTGCAAATGCAGTTGAGTCTGGTATTGAACCTTACTTGAAGGTGGTCTTGTTTTTGATAGGAGATTGGCACTGCAATCAGCCGAAGTGCATGAAAGAGATGGAGCATACTCAGGGGTGGTTGATCTGAGATTGCAGACAAGAATGGAATAGGTGGCGACTGGAGTGATGAATGAACACATTGTAGGTGAAATGAATGTACTGATGGAGGTTCAACTGTACTGGTGCTACTGATTGGATTGAATTAGATTGGTTGGCTGTGCTATGGAGTTGCAAGTGGCTTGGCTGTTCAGAATATGTCACTGGTGTTGTTGCAGGGTCCTAGGGATTGAAGTGTGGGTTGTTTGTATTGATGCAGCTATATTGAAACAGGAGATGTTGTGGGCAGTAAGGATGGAGAACACCCAATTTCAGGGTCGGAGTTAATGAGATGGTGCTCAGATATTGGTTGCAGGTGATGTTGCAATGTAATGAATAAATGGCTCAAGTGTGTTGCTCTGGTAATAGTTGTAGCCAAGAAAAGTGATGGTTGAATTGCAGATATGGGCAGTGGAGCGTTGTTGATATTTAGCTACAGGGAATATGATGTGTATGCACTAGGAGAAGATAAGGTAATGCAGTTGCATCTATAAAGAGTGCACAACCGTTATGGCTGGTGGTGATGCACAATGATCATGCAGCAACAGCTCAGGCCTGTGCAATGGCCTAGAGACAAATCAGCTGAGTTAGATAGTCAACTCGGTATGACTCGGTACTTGACCCGAGTTCACTCAGTGACCTTACCGATTCAACTCGTTTGACTGGTGACTGGGCGGACTTTGCCGGTCACCTGAGCTCCGTCCCAGTGCCGGATTCTGGTCAATTTCCGGTGGTAAACCCAGTTTTCCGGCGACTACTTTTTGGACTTAATTTTACATGGGTTTTCCTCACACACAGTTTGATGGGCTTTTATATTGGACTCTTTGAAGACTTGACCTTGTTTTGGAAAGCAAAGGATTATAAAAGAAGTTTTCTATAACTTTTTGAGATATCACATATTATTCTTGGAGCTTTGGAGGAGAGCGGCTATTCTACTAGGGTTTACTTATGTTCATCTTCTTTTATTCAATTAATATTTTTGTGATGAACTCCATTAATATGAGTAGCTAAATACAATTATTGGTTATGGGATAAAGTTGATTTCATCAAACATGTTATTTGATTCTATATATGAATTAGTTTTGTCTCAATTCTATCGTTTATGATTCATTATTTTTATTATCATATGATTTGAATGCTAGTTTGATTGAGTCCGGAATCAATTGGATTTGTTTTCATCTCTATAGCTATATTAGAGTTTTCAATACGTAAAAGTTGTTATCTCTGATTTCTAGTAGCATCTTATGGTTATTACTTGTAGTGATATATCTTTTTAATCGAATATGAATCATAACCTTTGTTAAAACGAATTAGTGATTTTACACGTTTGTTTGCATTGATTAGTCTTATTTCATAGAACTTATTTCTCTTAGGGAGTTAAACTTAATTGTACTTTTACACTTTAGGTTGCTTTTTAAGTAGATTTCACAATAGCATCTTTTAATGTTGTTTTGATAAAATCAGGAAATAAACGGGATACTCTTGCGACCAAGATATCCTAGGACTTTTGATAATTGCGATATTAAATTACCAATTCTAGTCATTGATGAAAAATACATGTTTGTGAAGGATACTATCCCGTGACCAATATCTTCATATTTTATTTGCTTTCCTTTATTTATTGCTTTGATAAAAACAAAATCCCCCTTGGTTACCTTAGAAAATGAAATTTGCATAACAAAAATTTCCTCTCTGTGGATACGAACTCTTTCTTATCGCATACTACTTTTATTTTAGTTAAGTAAGAAAGTGAAATTATTTTAGCTCGGATGACAACCGACCAGGGGTCAGTGATGATCAAGGATTATGAATGTGTTGAAGGTTTCTGCAAGTGATGAATAAGTTCGAATGATTGAGAGAATGTTGCTCACACGATGATTCTTGGTTATACGATGGATTGTTTGTTCAATATCTCGTGGATTTTCTGTATTGTTATTCGTATATCTCAATCATGGATTCAAAGACTTATTTATATTGTCAGAGTAGTGAACACATTGATCCATGTAAACGTGACGGTTTCTTGAGTGAAAGAGTGGGAAAGTGGGAGATCGTGATAAAGTCATTTTCGTGTTGTATGGATACTTGACTGATCGTACACCCACTACTTTGCTAACTCCTTCAACCGCTTGCACAACTTTCTCACATTTATCGTCGTGAATGAACACACGTGCCATAGGCCACCAGACCAAAAACCTGAGTGATATCCCCCCATGTGACGTGATTGACGTCTCACAAATCGTGGAGTCTGCAAGGCAGACATGTATTTAGTTATTCAGTTGATGACTGATTAGACAATGTGTGTAGGTTTTATTGAATCAAGCATGATTGACGAATGCTCAGTGATTCATGAATGTTTATATTGCTCGTCTGAGCAAATATTGTAAATTCAATGAGTTGTTGTATATTGAGTTGCGATCAATATTCGAGTTGCCCAATTTGGCGAGTTACTGAATATTGACAAGTTACTGAATATTGATAGTTGGACCAATATTCGAGCAACTGAGCAAGTATTGCTCAATTCGATGAATTAATGATAAATCACTGAATATAAAGAGTTGGATTCGAGCGTCTGAGCAAGTATTGCTCAATTCGACAAATTACTGATAAATTACTGAATATTGATAGCTGGGTCAATATTCGAGCAAGAAGAATTATTTATTGGTGACGTGACCCAATAAAATATTAATTAAAATATTGGTAGATTACTGAACATTGCATAATTAATCCAAACATTGATTGCTGGATCAACATAAATTTATTAGTGTTTGAACTTGCTCAGAATGATGATTTCGTGGAGTGTTTGTTCGAAACCCTAATTTTGACCGATTGTTGATCAATTGATGAATTGCTGAAAATAGGTCATAAGTGAGGGAGGGACCGACCACATGGGATGATGGACGACCATGTGATACCCGAGTGCTCAAGTGAGCGTGCACCCGGGTTCCGAGCTAAACAGTTGGTGAAAGAATGATGATTAAATGACGGTTTCATCATTTATTAAAATAGTGCTCGATTGAGCATTAGGTAATAAAACCTAATTTATGGAGAAGTGAGCAACCGACCAAGAAGGCATGAAACCGGTCCTTGGGAGTGTGGGACCGACTGATGGTTGATTGAGCAAATTCCAAGTTGGTTGGAAAGAATTTGGACCCAATATGAGCAATTGAGCAAATTAGGTCAAAATTGTGAATATGTATGGGACCGGCTCCTTGCAAGCCTTAGGGCCAGCCTTGGTCGGTCAAGGAGGCATGCATGTGTCTCCACAATGTCCGTGTCTCAGTCCTGAGAGTTTTGGTATTTTATGATGTGCGTTCGAGCAATATTTTAAATTTTCAGAAGAATTCGATCTTTGACTGAAATTCTTGATTTTGCTCGAATGAGCAAGTAGAACTTTGCTTGTTTGATCAAAATTTGAGAAATATTAAAATAATGATATTTTAATACTTGGCGCGAGAATCCTATTCGGTTGTGTAATCATGTTGACTTTTTGGCTTTTTCATGGTTTGAGCAATATTTGAGAAAATATGAAGAAACCATGTTTTTTGCTAAAACGGAGGAGTTTCATGAGATGTGGGAATAATAATAATAAAACTAGGATTTGGAAAGTGTGGGACCGGCCATGGCGAAGGCATGACCGTCCGGCTAGGAGCCCGGTCCCGTGACACTTTCACCTAATTTTATATTATTTTTTATGATACGGAGGAAATTCCATGAAACCAAAGAGTTTTGTTTAAACTATGAAATTTCCATCAGTTGAGGGAAATAATAATTATGAAAGATCAGGGATTGTAAGGTGTGGGACCGACCACGACTAGGGCATGGCCGTTCGGCTAGGTTGCCAAGTCCCAAGACACCTTTCCCTATTTTATATTATTATTTCATATGAAACCGTGAGTTTTGCTCAAATAAGGAAAGTTGCTAGAATGAAGGAGTTTTCCTGAGTTCATGAAAATAATTAAATAATTAAAATATAGGAAAAATGATGTTGGAGGCATGACCGGCTGGCCGGTGGCCCCTGTCCCCTAGGAGCCACTTTTATTATTTTAATATTATTTTCTCTCTCCTATTTTGTGTAGGATTCCTCGTTTGTCCATATTTCGAATGCTCGTTCGTGCATTTGGGTGCTCGTTCATGCATCATTGTCGAGTACACTTGCACCATTTTATGGGGCTTACTTAGTGATACTCTAGATGCCCGATTGTTGAGTATTTATTACTAATTCATGAAATTCAGTGGAGAATGGTTCATAAAACCGAGTAATAAAAGTGAGTAGTTGTTTATAATCAATCCACAAGATCAGTCGTGAATTCGACCATGGATTCGGAATAACAAAACGAGCATTACCATCCTATGGGATCGTGGATTCGGCCATAGAATCGAAGTAACAAAAGTAGACATTACCATTCCATGAGATCAGCCGTAGATTCGACCATTAAATCGTAGTAATGAAAGTAGCCATTACCATTCCATGAGATCAGCCGTGGATTCGATCATGAAATCGTAGTAATGAAATAATCTATTACCATTCCATGAGATCAGCCGTGGATTCGATCATGAAATCGGTGTAACGAGTGGACCTATAACGGGCGTGAGCTTTAACAGTCCATTTAGGCCTTAAACTGTAAGAGGAGGAAGGAGGTTGCTTCCCCTGATTTCCCTGCAAAAGATTATTTTCTTCAATCAGCCATTACGACTACATGAAAATGAAAGAAAACGTATGACTTACCGAGATGGATGCCCCAACCTCATGGTTTGCCAGAGATCTATTTCGATAAGAAGTACTGTTGCCAGACATGATGATGAGAGGTATGATTGTGATCAAAATTTTATCTGATAATATATGGTGGAAGAAGATGTATCGTATATAAAACACTAAGTTTTGAAAGTCAAGATAGAAAACCGTGGATACTCATCTTCTACGAATGGTAAAATTAGTTGTGATTTCTACTGAGGCTTCAAATCTTAAAATAGATTTTGTTGGCAATGTGGAAGAAGAATGAGATACTGGGGACTGACGGTTTAACTGGTCGATACTTTGACTGATTTTGTGAAATCACGCTTCCTTAGTTTAATCGTACAATCATGCTTCCGAAGATTATGACTAATTTTCACACGCATGGATATGAATTCATTCAGTTGGAAGTATGAAAAGAACGGGGTAGAAAATACGATAAGGGATTATTCAAAAAATAATAATTTCTAAATATCTCTACGGTAAAACTGCTCTAATAAGGAGATAATGTCAATTTCAACAGAAAATAAATGATCTCAGAGATATTCGCAAGACTAGTCGTCGGATTCGTCGTCATCATCGTCGTTATCGGATTCATCATCATCATCTTCCGTGGAATCCTGTTCAAGCTCTTCCTCGAAGTCACTGTTAGAATCATCACCAAAGTCCTCTCTCTCATCAGGATCGATGTACATTGCATCCTAGTACTCTTCTTTTTTTCATTCAGCTTCGAGATCAGCCTCAACTAATCGCCCACTCTCCCTGGTAAGCCAGTGTGGCTTAATTTTGCATTCTGATCGGTTGTCAGGCGACACAAATATAATTACACTTTCTTACTACTCAAAATATAAATATAGCAAGGGCAAGAAAGGATCGATCCCACAGAGAGGTCTAGGTTGTCTCGTTGTTTCGGTTTCCTATATAAATAACAACGGGGGTTTTCTGATTTTTATAAAATAGAAATAAAATAAAAGCGAAGAAAGAAATAAGCAAACAAATCAAATAGAAAAGATATTGGTTAAGGATTCATCTTCATTCACTAACATGCTTTCAAAACAATAACTAGAATTGATTTTTAATCTCAACTTTTATCAAAAGCCCTAGGATACCTTGATCGCAAGAATATCCCGCAAATCTCCTTTTGTTATCAACAATCACATTAAAAGATGCGAGTATGAGCTCTATCTAAGAGAACGACCTAACGTGTAAAAGCACTAATCAAGTTTAATTCCCTAGATGCATTAAGTTCTATGAAATCAGGACAATCAAAGCAATTTAACGTGGAAAGCGCACTAATTCACTTTAACAAAGGTTACGATTCACATATGATCATAAGAATATATCACTACAAACTATAATCATATTTATGCTACTTGTATTCAAGGAATATCACTTTTACGTATAATAAACCCTAAACTAGCAATAGATGTGATTAGAAGTTCTACCAATTTGCAACTTGACAAAACACTCAATCAAATCATGTAACTATATTTTCAGAAAATTGCAAACGATAAATATGAGACAAAACTAATATATTGAATCAAAGAATCATGCTTTGTGAAATCCAACTATTCCCTAACCAATAATAAAATTAGGTATTCATATTCAAGGAGTTCATAACAAGAAGAAGAAGAAGTTCTATCATATTCACAAACCCTAGAAAACAAAAGTAGTAGAATAGATAATATCCTTGTCCAATTAGGATACTTAACCTCCTCAAAATCCACCAAAAACCCTAATTTTCACGTCCATAGCAAGCCCAAAACGCATCTCTCCTTTCTCTTTTTGCGCAGGCCCAATAAGGCCCAACAGAAAACCTAATCCAAATTGGTTTCACCATTTTGCTCATAACTTCTTCATACGAACTCGGAATGACCTCATTCTTTTTGCGTTCTTTTCACGTTTGAATTCTCTTCGAGATGGTGATAAGAATTACTTGAGTAAAATGAGTTAAAATTGGTCTTTGGCCCTTCTTCATCAATAACACTTTACTTGTTTGCTCCTTTTAGCATTTTGTAGCTCCTAATGGCTAATTTTTCCTTCTTTTGCTCCAAACGACTCCAAATCACCTAATACACTCAAAAGTAAGCATAAGATACATAATTCACACTAAAACTCGCAAAGAAAGCATAAATACTAGATATAAAATTAGGTGTTTATCACACCTATCAAATTCCCCCACACTTAGACTTTGCTAGTCCTCGAGCAAATCAAACAAAACTAAAATACAAAAACTCCGTGACGTCGAGGCTACGGTTAATTTTAGCATAAATAACAAGCCTTTAAACCCCTAGGTGTCCCTAGTGGACGAGTTATAGTCTCGTGAAGGTTTAATAGAGATATACCTACAAAACATATATTTACAACTCCGTCTATTTGTGACAAATCAATGAACGAATCTAAAATGACTACAGGAGGAGGTACCTTGCAAATTCAATTCAAGTATTAGTAAATAAACTCTAATTAGATAGTCGAACAAGCCACAATACTCGGAAACTAACAAACCACAATCACAATGAAAAGATTAAGAAGATGGATATAGATGTAGATGTTGGCGAATGTTCACAAGTGATCGATGTTTCCCATATCTGTCTGAAGGTCACTGCCAAGATGAACCTATTCCTATTGGATTGAGCTACTTGGCTGAATTCTACATCAACTCACTGGCATATACAAGGGAACCAGAAGTGACTTTATTCAACCAAAAATAATACTTCTTTTTTCTTTTCTTTACTTTTTTTTCTTTTCTTTACTTTTTTTTTCTTTTTTTTCTTATAGACATCATGATTGGATCAAATTGGATCCAAGCGAATGCTTCTTGTCAGCAAGTACATGATAGTTGCCTTGGATCCTGCATTCCACGCTTGTTTAGGCGACGGAGACAGGGACAACGTTTCACACATACTGTTATTCCCAAGTGTCTTTTTATTCCGTTTGGTCTAATTGGTCGGTCTCTTTTTTTTTTTTTTTTCCTCCTTTTTTTTTTTTTTTTTTTTAGCAACTCAATCACTCTATTTCATCCTAGCAGTAATAACAACTCGATTTTAGTGACCCACCAAAGCACTTAGAGAACAATAGATAAATATGGAAAAATAAAAATAGAACGTGATATGGTGATATTCCGAGATATGGTAACAACTATCATGTTAATTGTGATTTCTGAGCTATGTTTGTCCCTTTTAGTTAATTGGTTCCTCAACTCCTGCATTCAAAATGGTTCCATCCACTAATGGTGTCATCCTAAAGGCACAAGTTTCTAGATTTCGGAGTTCAAAAAGCACAAATTTTTTCTTAGTTTTTCTATTTTTCTGATTTTTTTTTAAAGGCATAAAACAAACTATACAAACATATAAATGCTCCCCCACACTTAAACTTCACATTGTCCTCAATGTGTAAAACCGAAAGTTCTGAATTCTGACATAATATCAGATAAAACTAAAGAACTGTGCAAATTGATAAGGAATTTGGAAAAACTCCATTTCACAAAGGTTGTTCACCTACGTGTTTTCTACACAGTGTCAAAATTTCACAGTGTTCTAATAAACGGTCTGAGAGTTATGATCTCTGGACTGAACTACGCGCAGTCTGAAATTTTCTGACGAAAAGGTATTCGTCATAATTCTCTTCTAAGATAGATTATGGATTTAATGAAATTAAACATGGGGATGAAAATATGATATGAAAACAATAAAAATAAAAAAATAAACGAAACAAAAAATAAAAGAAAAAGCAAAAGCAAAAGGATAAGAGATACAAAACCGGTGGGTTGCCTCCCACTAAGCGCTTGTTTTAAATTCGACGGCCCGACGTAGCTCTTGTAAGATTCATTCCCCATATATTAGCAATCTTAAAATTTGGGGATCCACCCATAGCACCTGTTTTGCAAACACTAGCTTCGCACAAATATTAGTAATATAAAACACAAACGAAGCTATTAACCGATAAAAGCTTCCCCCACACTTATTCTTGTCCACACTTGGAAATGCATAAAGAATATAGAAGTCGGGTACTTCCATGGTTTCTTGTGCAAAAATCTGCATAGTTTGAGAATCAAGTATCTCTAATGGAGGATATCGAGAAACAAAGTCATTCAACAATGTTTTCGAAGCACATACATTCAAACCAATAAGAGGTAAAGGAGAAGAAACAATATGCAAAGGGTTAGACAAACCTCTCACAATCTCTTGTATTACGGAATCCTCTTCATCCTTGAAAAACTCAAGTGAATTATTCACCTCTTGTATATCATGGTCCTCTATTAAACCTTGCAACCATTCTTCGTCCGTTTGTGCCTTAACAATAGTCTCAACATAAACATCTTCCTTACAATCATTTACAAGTTCAATTGGGTCTTCCACGATATTGGTCATAACGGTCACATTCTCAACATACTCCTCTTTATTGTAAGGAACATACTCTTTTGCGGATGCAATTCTGTCCATAAGGAATTTCTTTAGCACACTCATTGCATCATCCTCAAGCTCTACCTTTTGAATAGGTTCTTGATCGTTATGAAGATCAATGCTTGAGTAAGCTACACTAGTGTCATCATATTCCTTTTCATCTTCACCTTGATTGCAAAGATATTCCATTGTACACTCTTCGGGGATGTCACCATTAGTTGGTTCAAGCGACGTATTTTCATCGTCACTATCATAGTCAACATAAGATTGGCTACCACTTCCCAAAGATTGGTCTTTCGCAGAATTTTGCATGTCCTCTTTGTATTCTTCAATGCCTTGTCTTAAGTTGGAAACACCTTTTTGAAGCTCTTGGAGTGATCCATTCAAATTCTGAAAATAGCATTCCATTTGTTGGTAAAGCTCATTCGACAAGAAAGAATTACTTACTTCATATTCGGTCGATGAAATTGGTTCCACCTTGGTTGTCTAATTGACTCCATGCTAACCATAAATTGTTGCATCTCATCTACCAAACTCGAAGAAATATGCATAGGAAAACAAGTATCATCCCCTCTTTGTGGTTGCTCACTTACATACCCACCATAAGAAGGTTGATATGTATGAGAATAACTCAAAGGGTACGTGGAATACTGACCATAACCAAAGGATTGGTTTTGATTGTATTCCCCATAAGGGTGATAGTTGCCATAATGTTGTTGAGGTTGATAACCGTACCGATTATTCCAATATGCTCCGTCCATAATAAGTACCTGAAACAAGAGTTCTCAAACCAAAGTTAAAAAATAGAAAATAAAACAAAAGCAAAACAAAATACAAAAAAATAAGAAACCAAAAACAAGTGACAACCGTTGCCTCCCCGGCAACGGCGCCAAAATTTGATCGGTTGTCAGGCGACACAAATATAATTACACTTTATTACTACTCAAAATATAAATATAGCAAGGGCAAGAAAGGATCGATCCCACATAGAGGTCTAGGTTGTCTCGTTGTTTCGGTTTCCTATATAAATAACAACGGGGGTTTTCTGATTTTTATAAAATAGAAATAAAATAAAATCAAAGAAAGAAATAAGCAAACAAATCAAATAGAAAAGATATTGGTTAAGGATTCATCTTCATTCACTAACATGCTTTCAAAACAATAACTAGAATTGATTTTTAATCTCAACTTTTATCAAAAGCCCTAGGATACCTTGATCGCAAGAATATCCCGCAAATCTCCTTTTGTTATCAACAATCACATTAAAAGATGCGAGTATGAGCTCTATCTAAGAGAACGACCTAACGTGTAAAAGCACTAATCAAGTTTAATTCCCTAGATGCATTAAGTTCTATGAAATCAGGCCAATCAAAGCAATTGAACGTGGAAAGCGCACTAATTCAATTTAACAAAGGTTACGATTCACATATGATCATAAGAATATATCACTACCTACAAACTATAATCATATTTATGCTACTTGTATTCAAGGAATATCACTTTTACGTATAATAAACCCTAAACTAGCAATAGATGTGATTAGAAGTTCTACCAATTTGAAACTTGACAAAACAATCAATCAAATCATGTAACTATATTTTCAGAAAATTGCAAACGATAAATATGAGACAAAACTAATATATTGAATCAAAGAATCATGCTTTGTGAAATCCAACTATTCCATAACCAATAATAAAATTAGGTATTCATATTCAAGGAGTTCATAACAAGAAGAAGAAGAAGTTCTATCATATTCACAAACCCTAGAAAACAAAAGTAGTAGAATAGATAATATTCTTGTCCAATTAGGATACTTAACCTCCTCAAAATCCACCAAAAACCCTAATTTTCACGTCCATAGCAAGCCCAAAACGCATCTCTCCTTTCTCTTTTCGCGCAGGCCCAATAAGGCCCAACAGAAAACCTAATCCAAATTGGTTTCACCATTTTGCTCATAACTTCTTCATACGAACTCGGAATGACCTCATTATTTTTGCGTTCTTTTCGCGTTTGAATTCTCTTCGATATGGTGATAATAATTCCTTGAGTAAAATGAGTTAAAATTGGTCTTTGGCCCTTCTTCATCAATAACACTTTACTTGTTTGCTCCTTTTAGCATTTTGTAGCTCCTAATGGCTAATTTTTCCTTCTTTTGCTCCAAACGACTCCAAAGCACCTAATACACTCAAAAGTTAGCATAAGATAAATAATTCACACTAAAACTCGCAAAGAAAGCATAAATACTAGATATAAAATTAGGTGTTTATCACACCTATCACGTTCCCTTGGCTCCCATACGAGTTCTTATTCTTCGGCGTTTGAATCTGAGGCTACACCATCAGGACGATAGCAAAGCTTCTCCTCGGTGGCTAACCGTCTACGCTGAATTCGAAGACTCTTTTCCCGGTACTCAACTACTATCTCATCCTCGGCTTTTCTCTTCACGAATCTATCACGGGCAATATTCAGTTGATCAAGAGACATGCCATTTACTGCTTCCTTAGCCTTCTTCAATGATTGATCCATTTTGGCACGAGATTCTGCTTCAAAAATATTCATCTCTGGGACCTTGAAACCCTCGTCAGAAGAGCTAGAGGAATAATCATAATCATAATCACTGTTGCTAGAAGTCAACATTATCTGGAACCAGAAGCGCACAATTACAAATATGCTAATATCGAATTCATAACAAAAACGGTAATCTTTAATCCTTACCTATTTACGGTTTCAGGAACTTAGTGATAACAACGTAAAACTCTGAAATTTGCTCACTCCTTCAAACCTGCAAAGACGAGCAAAATCTATCATTCAAGTGTCGACACTGACTTTTCACGAAACAATGAAAAATTCACATAAACCCTTCATATGAACATTCCATGATTTTATGCTGCAAACCACACAACATAAAATCATGAAATACAATTGTCTATCTCTAACAATTACTCAAAGTTTGTTATTTTATTTTTCATAAGAATTAAAAAAAAAAAAAAAAAAACTTTTTACGTGAGTTAATAATAATAAAAAAAAACCTTATATTTGCTCAATCGAGCATTAGTCTATGAAACGAGGGTCTTTTCTATTTTTGCAAAAAATCCACATATTCCAAATAAATTTTTGAAAGTTCACAAATAAATTTTATCATGACCTATAGGTACTTTCAAAAATTCCTCTAACTCTAAGGATCATTATTTATTACTTTAACTACGAAGGAACCTACGTTCCTAAAAATATTTATGAAAGTTCGTGCTTTGAAAATAAATTTTGGTTTTCGTGAAACCTCATAAAACAAAATTTTATCTACTGTAAATAAATCATATTTACTCAAGGATCCATGTATCTCTTTCATATTAGGGATTATTGCTCGTTTCTTAAACTAACGAATGGACGGACATACGTTTTCTAAAACAATTTTCATGAAACCTACATACTCATGCATACATATGAAATTTTGTTTTGAATAACTCATGAAAAGCTCACCAACTAACACCAAGATTTCGAACTGTGAGATCTTGCGCTTCAACATAAGCTGGCTTCGTCGCCGACTCGAGATCATCAAGGTCGATAGAGTGGCTGCTGCTGTAAACATGATTTCTGCTACATCCTCCATCATAGAAGGAAAAGGCACTTTCTCTGGAGTCAGCAAGGGTTGAGAAAGTTGTCCAGGATTTGAGAGTGAGGAATGAAAATTTTCAAAAGAGGATTGACATGGATTTCAGTAAGAATTATTTGTTGTTGGATGGTTTGCTATGAGTGAGCGTTTGAGAAAGATTTCTCTTGTGAGATTGAGACTTGTTTAATAAAGCATATGATTGGAAGAATTTTGTAAGATTCATGAGAATTTTGAATTTTGAATGAATGAGAATATTGCACACTCTTTGAAGGAATAGAAATTACATTTTGAAAATTAACATATAATTGTTTGCTGATCATTTAAGCATAATATGCCTTGAGCCACTTGTCATTGATGATGTTTCCTTCCACTCCTCCATTAACAACTAAGATTTTGTAATCCATTGGATATTTCATTGATGACCACATAAGGCCCTTCCCATTTCGGAGAGAACTTGGGAGAGGACATGTCTTGTTGGATATGTTTTGTTGTTTTCAAAACCAAATCTCCTACTTGAAATGCTCGAGGCCTTACCATTTTGTTATATGCCTTAGAAACTCTCTGTTTGTAGGTTTCCACGTATTTTTCCACCTTGGCCCTTCTTGAATCGAGCATGTCTAATTCAACAATTCTTGAATTAGACACTTCTGTTTCATCCCATTACACTATACTGGCTGCTGCGATTATGGTGAAGTCCCAAAGACGAGAGAGTATGGTGAAGTACCAATAGAGCTTCTTGGTGCGGTTCGGTAGGCCCACAAAGCCATGGGAAATTCTTCATGCCACGTTCATGGATTATCATGGACTGTTCGACTAAGAATCCGGATCAAGGTTTTATTGGTGCTCTCCGCTTGTTCGTTTCCTTGGGGATAGTTTGGTATGGAGAAAATATGTTTGATTCTGTATTCCTCGAGCAATTCTGCAACAAGTTTGTTGGAAAAAGGAGTTTCATTATCCGTGATGAAATGTTTAGGAACGCAGAATCTGCATATGATGTACTCTTTGATGAAAGATACAATTGTGACTCAAGTGGTGCTTCGAAGAGGAATAGACTCGATCCATTTGGTAAATTACTCCGTTGCTGTGATGATGTATTCATGCTACTTCAAGGATGCTGGATTAATTTTTCCAATGATATCCAGTCCCTAGATATATAAGGGCCACGTACTTCTCACAGAATATAAGGGAAGACAAGGAGTGTGAATGAGGTTACCATGAACTTGGCATTGATGACATATCCGAACATAGGCAGCCGCATTGTCTTCCATGGTTGGCCAATAATATTTCTCATGAATTTGGAGAAATAATTTCTTATTTCCTTGATATTCACTTTCGTGCATCTCTTTCAAGATTGTAGGAATTTCATGCTCGGACAAGCATCTCAGGAGGTTTCCACCAAAGCTTTTGCGATACAAAATCCCTTCCAAGTAGACAAATCGTTTGGCCCTTTGGATGAGTTTGATCGCTCATTTCTTCTCTGACGGAAGATCATTGTCACGAAGATATTTTATGTAAGGTTATCTCCAGTCCCCAGTGTGGTTAATTGTTAGAACCTCCAAATGATGAGGTGGTGTCTGAAAATTGAGACATGACCCTTGCGATTTTCTCGACTGAGCCTCCATGGAGGGCCAATAGTACCCAAGTCTTTGAAGCCTTATGTAAAGTGTGACCACCAGGGTTTGTCCGCATATTTCTTCATGTATGGGTTTGAGTTGCTCTTTAGCTTCCTCGTCTCCAAGGCATCATGAAAAGGATCCATCAGGATTGCGATAATACAATGCTCCATGCAACAGAAAAAGGTTTTTCAACTCCTTGAGGATGATTTTTCCTTTTGTAAGAGAACTGCTTAATTTATGAATGATGGGCGCTCGCTAGTCGCTCGATTGAGTATTCTTAACTTGAGTAAGCAAGGTAGATGATACATAACTTCTTTGAACATTGATGGATTTATTTGACAATTCAAACTATAGTTTGGATGCAAAAGTCGCCAGGAAGTCAGTGTGTCTGTTGTTGGTATGGTCAGTATACATAATTATTGCATCAGAGAAATGAGTGAATAGTCTTTGTGCTTCAGCCTTGAATGGAGGGAGTGTTAATTCTTTGAGGGAGTACACTCCATTCATTTTATTAACCAGCAACTTTGAGTCTCCTCTTATCTCCAGATGCGTTGCTCCTGCTTGCTTGGCCAAGGAAAATCCTAAGAGGAAATCTTCATATTCTGCCGAATTTTTAGTGCAGTGAAAATCTAGTTTGAAGGAATGTGAGAAGACTTCACCGGATGGAGATACTAGCACAACTCCTGCTCCACCAGTATCATTACTCATAGTGGTAACGAGATCAACAACTCATCAATTGAGCAATTACTCTCAACTGAGCAATTTCAATCATTCAAAACTTATCATATTCAGAATTCACAACACACCTACAATCTTTGATTACCATTGATTCCACACATTTCTTAGCTTCCCTCCTACAGATCAACCCATCCTCTCTTGTGACCGAATTTACTCTGGAACGGCCATTGTCTTGGTTTAGGCCGGAGTACTACAAATTGATCTCTCGAATTCAAAACACTCCCTTCTTGCAGTGCATCTGTGTGAGGTTGAACATTTCACTCAGTTCAAGGAGTCTCATTCGCATGGTCGTCTCCTCAATTCAATAAAAACCAGCAAATAGTTTTGCCCCATCTACATAACCAAATCAAGATGTATGAACAAAATGCTAACGAGACCGCATTCTGATCTCCCATCAGAAACTTTCATTATACAGTGATTCCCTTCGGCTTGAATAATGCAGGAGATACTTATAAACAATCCATGACCGTAATATTCCATGACATGATGCACAAGCAAGTGGAAGATTATGTTGACGATGTCGTGGTGAAATCGAAGACTCGAGTATCTCACCTAGACATCTTGAGACAAGTCTTCGAAAGATGCAGAGAATACAAACTTAAGATTAATCCTCTGAAATGTTCCTTTGGCGTCTCTTCTGGAAATTTTCTTGGATTTCTGGTTACTGCCGAAGGAATCAAGGTCGATCCAGACAAGAAGAAAGCCATTACTACTATGCCTCCTCCACGAACTGTGAAACAAGTCCAAAGTTTTATGGGCAAGTTAAATTATATTCGACGTTTTATTCCTGGGTTGGATCAACTCATTGCTTCGTTCACCCCTCCACTGAAGAAAGGAGCAAGTTTTACATGGAAGGTTGTTCAAGAAGAGGCATTTCAGAAAATATAGGAAATACTATTATCACTTATTGTCATAAAATATCTGGTGCAAGGAAGACCTATAATACTTTATACAGCCTCTAACAACGTTGCTATCGGAGCACTCCTTTCTCAAGAAGATGAAGAATGCATCGAACGTACGATCTATTACTTCAGTCGCACAATGAGGGATGTTCAACTCAGATACCCAAAGGCTGAAAGAGCGTGTCTAGCATTGGTTCACACAATTAAGAGATTAATGCATTATCTTCTATCAAATAGAGTTGTGCTGGTGGCCAAAGATGATCCCATAATGTTTTTACTGTCGAAACCTACTTTGATTGGAAGACCGGCAAAGTGGTTACTCCAGATGTCAGATTTTGACATAGCATGTGTTTCACCTAAAGAAATCAAGGGACAAGCAGTTGCAGACTTACTTGCTGCTTTCCTTAGAGAAGACGTCTTTGTTCTATATTGAAAACAAATTTTGGGTAGTGCTGCTCTCGATGATCGAATCCTCGTAGTCACATTAAAAGGAAATAGTTCAACAACTAGTTTAAATTCCTTAAGATGGTGGGAAGGAAACCACTATCTATTAGACATTGAGTCTTGAGATATTAAATAAGTGTGTGGCCTTATTAGTAACAAAAGTGAGATTCAACTCAATTAATTTAGAGTGAATGTATGTTACGTTTTATCCAGATATATCTCAAGTGCTTTAGAGAATTTATGTTTCTTGGGAATGGTGTACTTTTCATTCCATAAGCGCAGATATTGGATCTAGTTCAATTAAATAGTCAATTGGCCAGGCAAAGTTATTCTTGTCATTAAAGTTGATGTCTAAATTATGACCTTCCTATGGAAATTGGTTGCAACTATGGTACCCGCATTACATTGCTTGTACCAATACCGGTAAGAAGATTCATTCCAAACTCTTTGGTGGGAGCTAGAATCACATCTTAGCTTCATCCCACGTTCAATTGATATGTACTTTGGTGTCATTACTGCTAGGAAAAAAAAACATTTTTGTTTTTGTTTTTCTCATGATATATATGTCCCTTTTCACATGATTTATATGAGTCGGTACGTCTAACCCTCATTACTTCGGGATTCTTTCCATTTTCAATTTTGCTACATTAAGCTTAATTTGAGAAATTTTTTATCTCAACAGGCCAAGAGAATCTCACTATACATGTCAACCACTTACGTTAGGTTGAATATATTACTAAAGATAGTTCTCTTGTTGTCATACTTCAACATATATTGGTTCGTTAGTATCATGGATGAAGTGGAGAAATGGAAATTTCTGACTCATATCATCTTTTGTGAGTTCTTCCACAAAATTTGAATACATGTGATTTTATTTGAATGTATTTTTGAAACTGCTGACAAATTAATAGTCGAGCAAATGGATTACATTCCACGGAGCATTCAAATTATGGGAAGAAAATATCAAGTACGTAATAATGGTCCAAGTACTTCTAAACCCCAAATGAATACATACATTGGAATCAAGTTGGTACAACCAATTGAACAAAAGATAAACATCATTCAACCATATAGAATATCATATTCAAGAGAACAAAATAATATTTAGACCAACATACTTAATGATCGGGATCATCACTCATAATTTAAATTTGGCCGTTTATGGACTTATCTTAAGAAAAAAAAAACAGAACTAGGCATGTTCTAAAATAAATAAATAAGCCCAGCAGGTATTCAATGTAAAAATCCTCGTTACATTAGTGACATACCTCGTATATTGGTTGGTTCTCGATGTATATGTAAATAGAACCGGAACAGCTTTCCCAGAACAGACAGGACAGGACAGAGTTGGGGATGGTTGGACCGGGATTGGATCGGCCGGGTTAGAATGGGACTGGATCGGCCGGGTTGGAACGGGACTAGATTATTAGGGTTGGGTCGGATCGGGTCCTCTTCTCCCACATCAGAACTGCTCCTATGTTCCCAGACGTTCTCCCTTCTCCTCAGTTCTCAGAAGATTCTCGTAATCAAACGCACAAACGTATTACGGTACTGGATAGATTTGATAGAAAAAAAGGCTAGTGGAATATGGTAGATGAATCAACAACGTGAAGACGTTCAATTATGGGTTCTTTAAATCCAAAAAATAATCTAACCTAGGATATGCCATCAGATCTAGAAATAACAACATTATTGATTTATGGAATCATGTTTTAGAGTCCAACTTTGTGCACCTCCACTAAACCGAGGTGCACATTCCGGTCCCAACTATTGGCTTAAATTGTTCCACCTTTTTTTCCTCAAACCACATGGTTTCCGGTTTTTCTGTTTGACTTTTTTTTCTTCTTTTTTTAATTAGAATTAAATTAGAGAAATCAAGTTAAAATCGGACAAGATTTTTCCTCCATGAACTTTTTTCTCCACATCAGACAAGATTTGGAGTTTTAGTCACTGGAATGGGTTATGGGTTTTGATAATATAAATTCTTTGTTTGAATTCGTTAAAGCAAACATAGATAGAAATATATGCATCCGAAATATATGCATCTTATAAGGTTCTTAAATTAGAATTAGTATTTGAACTTACCCTATTAAGCATCGAAGCTCTTAGTTCTGTACATGTGAATGAAATTGATCCTCTTATCTCCTTTATTTCAACTGGTAAAAAAATCAGTCACAAGATGGAGTCCTAAAAAATTGAAGATCATACATAAATCTTTTTCTAAAGATTTGAACACTGATTTATTAATCATTGATTAGAAATTTGAACATCAAGCTCAAACTAAATCTGGATTTACAAGAAGCAGTTCTCTTTTAGTCTCTGTAGAAGCATATTCTGCCCTACTTTAATTATTAGGTCTTCTTTTACATCTTCTATTTTCTAACATTTGATTTTGTTAGAAATATTTCTCTTATCATCTGAATTTGATCTCACTTTCTCCCGTTTAGCATATAAAAAGATTTATGATGATCGATACTAAGTAGAGAAAGTAAGAAAAGGTGTTTCTGGCAGTTTTTTTTTATAATGTCTCTCTTTTTAGGCGGAACTCTAGGAAAAAAAAAAGCAAAGAAAAAAAAAATACAGTAAAAGCCGGAGGTGGTTTGTGAGGTGATTTTTTAGATTGTCTCGACAAATAATAGAAGCCGGAATGTGCACCCCGGTATACAGGGGGTGCACAAAGTTGGACTCCGTGTTTTAGATAATTAGTGATTATTAAACATTATGATATGATAAAATACTTGGCAATTGAGATTCCGAAACAAACAGGAAAGACAAAAAAAATCAATCATGATATTGGAAGCATATGAAGCAAAAATACATAAATTAATCGATCAGCGCAGAGATGTATCAAAAAATGGGTGATGGCAGGACATATGTTACCAAGAGAAAAAGATTTGGTTCAGATATACATGTTAGTTTTCCGATTAAATTAAAAGAAAATTGAATTGGTATGCGTGGGTATCATTACTCGTGTCGGATTGAGTGGGTATCATATGAACATGCTTTCCTCTTTCACCCATTTTATTTCAGGATTGAACAGACAACAGATCCTCTTTGCCTCTTTCACAAACAAGAGATCCCCCTTCCCAAATCCCTAATTACAGACCCTCTAGACCTCCTCTAAAATTTTGCGATAACAAAAAAAAAAAAAAAAACTTTTTGTTTTGTGCCAACCGTGAGATTCTTGGCTTGATCAGAAAGAAAAAAATCATTCATTCCAACTTTAGCTTCACGATAGAACTCGTGCCTGACAACATTTTGTAGTGATAAAGGTGAGAATTATAGAAAAATAGGCAAAGTTTCTTATTTGATCATCAGCAAGGTTACATGGAACAATGTCCTTTATATACATATAAAAGGGAGACCCTAGATATCTAGTTGGGCCGCACATCTATGATATGTAGGCCCTACAACAGAGAATATATTTTAGGGATTAGGGTTATATTTTTTTGTCACGAAAACATTAGAGAAGAAACCAACCACACTGAAACTTCATTTCACTAAGAATTCTTACTGATGTAAAAATTTTGGAAGAAGGAAGAAGATTGAATAAAGGTTGAACGTTCGTCAAGTATTGGAATGATTGTTCTTTCTTCAAATCAGGTAGGTTTTCTAACTCTTATACCTTTTAGTGTTTGATCTAATGAGTTTAGATAAGTCCTAAGAAATCAAAGTAAGAAGAAGAAAGTATGTTTTTTTGTAAAATTTTTTTCTTCTAGCCTTAGGATCATGAAAGGTAAGTGATTTCTGATTATGCCAAGTAGGCAAGTACAACGGGATGCGAACTGTAAGTGAATGACTCGTGGTGTTTCGACAGTACTACTGGTAGTCCGTAGGGTAATACGTATGGTCTAGATGTTTTAAGCTAGGTATCTATGTGGGTTCCCAGTTAGATCCTCCTGATGAGTTTCTGTCAGCTTTTTGTTTAGATTTAATTTATTTTTTTATTTTCCTAATGTTTACTGTACGGTTCTAGGATTTCATTGATTGTATTTTAGTTAATCAACCAAACTAAAGAGTAGCAACCTGAGTCTACCGTTTGAAGTGGTTACACCCAAGCTTAGATTAACTAATCACTTGAGTAGGTACGGTATGCTAGAATGGTTGGTTAGTGGTGACAATTGATTAGATTAAATGGTATGCGAAAGACTTGTTGCAGTTAGGATGTAACTGTTTAATAAAGTCCGGGATGTAACTGCTTAATAAAGTCCGGAAACGTTGATGTTTGTGACCTGTTTTGACTAGCTTTTGTCTGTAAGTTTTTGCACAACTAGGTGTTGCGCAGGGAGTGATTTATACTCATGTACCGTCGTAGCGATTCAATGACTTAAAAGGATGTGTGTAGGATTGTTTGGTGACTGCCAATTTGTGGTGATTGCAGTCATGTTATCACCATTTAGAGTGAATGAGTGGTGTGGTTGTTTTGCGTCATCTTACATCACCCGTAGTTGGCTCGACTTCCATTGTATATTACGGCGGTGACCGCGGGTCGCCTAAAAGATATATATGGATCTATTATCTTTCCATGGGTTCGACAACATTAAGTTTTCAAGCGTATGGTAGGAGAACTTAGTGGACTACTCAAGGGTTAATATAGTTTGTCGTACGGTTAGACAAAGAACCAAGAGAGGGGCAGTTAGCAAAATGTATTAGGACGTGGTTACGGGAAATGTTTACGTCTCATGTTTTAATTCCGGTTGATCTATTTTTACTTCCCGAGGCATCTTCATTTAAATGGTATTTTAATAGCACCAGTGCTTACAAATCGTTTTACTCTTAATCAAGCATTTTTGTTGATAAAAATCATTTTTAGGGCTTGTTAAATCGTATTTGAAAGATATAAGGGAGTGAATGGCTACTTTTAGTTGGGGTATGACCCAACTTATCTTTTTTTTTTCAGGAGACCGTGATCGTGGAGCGACCTAGCTTGTAGATTACATTTATGTTTCGAAAAGCTACTTCTTCATAACTTTGAGGTGTTAAATTAGCTAAACATTTTATTGAATTCTTTTAAGGACAAGGCCTTGTTTCTTTTAAACAAGTTCTTCGCATTTTTCTGGGAGACCGACCTACGAGTCGAGGATTATTTTATTTTGTTTCTAAAAAATTCAATTCAATTTATAGTTTTCCTTATCAAGTTTATTTAAATAAATTCTTTTATTTATGGATTATTGTCAATGTACTCCAAACAATAGCCCGATCTCCATTTGTTGGTATGACATTTTGAGTATGTAAAATGGTCCATGAGTATGCCACACCTGGGATTTTAGGGCGGCCGACCTAGAATTCGAATTGGGGCGTTACAGAAAGGGAAAGAAACAACCGACTCATAAGGAAATTGACATAGAACACAAAACATAAGACGAGCCTAAACATCGAAAGACATCCGAAGATTGAGTAGGAAAAGAAGTATTGGCTGGAAAAAAAATGGAGCAAGACGTAAATAAGGCACAAGAAAGGATCGTTTGGAAAAAAATAGAGGACAAATTTCAAAAAATGAAAGAACAAAAAGTTCAAATAAAATAGAAAGAGGACATGGAAAAATCTTGAATAAATATTGTAACTGGGCTGTGAGGTGAGTCAGCAATGATAGAAGAGAAGATCCAGAAGATGTGGATAATAGGAATGATGGGTTTGGTGATTTATGGATCATTATAAATTGTATGTGCTTCCAAAACTGGGAAGTATGGTGCTTATTGGTTGGTTTTTGTTGATGGTAGATTTTCAACAAAGGTCAAAACCGTAAAATCATGATACTGCATGTTTCTGATACGGCTTAGGGCATGTGATGATTCATATTATATGAAGCCATGATGAATATGTTTCGTGAAAGGCCTCCACTAGCTAAGCGTTCGGTGCCACGCATTTCATCATGACCTCTATGTAGAATAACATAATCGGGCGGTTCTCCGTAAGATTGAGAGCAATAACGCCTTTCGGATGTCGGTGATACTCATTGTTCCCTGACTACATGAGAGAGACCCACCTCTACATAGAAGAAAGATTGAGCGGTTCTCCGTAAGATTGAGAGCAATAACGCCTTCAGGACGTCGGTGACACTCACTGTTCCCTAACTATGTAGAGAGACCGTGTATAGATCCAGGCGGTTCTCCGTATGATTGAGAGAAATAACGCCTTCAGGATATTAGTCGTCTCATTATTATGCACCTTTCGGAACGGGGTATGACGCTTTAACTGGCTAATATCCCTTCTGCAATAGATTAATTCTACCGTGACATTCACCACTGAATTCCTAGAAGATAATCTATTTTATCTAATTACTCTGATTTCATGATCGAATCCACGACTGATCTCATGGAATGGTAATAGATAATTTCATTACTCCGATTTCATAATCGAATCCACGACTGATCTTATGGAATGGTAATGGCTACTTTTATTACTCTGATTACATGGTCGAATCCAAGACTGATCTCATGGAATGGTAATGACTACTTTTGTTACTCCGATTCTATGGTCGAATCCACGATCCCATAGGATGGTAATGCTCGTCTTGTTATTCTGAATCCATGGTCGAATTCACGGCTGATCCTATGGATTGATAATAAACAACTATTCACTTTTATTACTCGGTTTCATGAACCATTCTCCACTTAATTTCATGAATTAGTAATAAATACTCAACAATCGGGCATCTGGACTATCACCGAGCAATCCCCATAAAATGGTGCAAGTGTACTCGACAATGATGCACGAACGAGCACCCAAATGCATGAACGATCATTAGAAATATGGACAAACGAGGAATCCTACACAAAATAAGAGAGAGAAAATAATATTAAAATAAAAAAAGTGGTGCCTAGGGGACCGGCCAGCCGGTCCCCCACGCCCTTTTTCCTTTATTTTAATTATTTTATTATTTTCATGAACTCATGAAAACTCCTTCATTCTAGCAACTTTCCTTGTCTGAGCAAAACTCACGGTTTCTCCATATTTTCACGGTTTCATGAGAAATAATAATATAAAATAGGGAAAGGTATCGTGGGACCGGGAAACCTAGCCGTAGCCGGTCCCACACCTTAAAATCCCTGATC
The DNA here is from genome assembly GCA_023529315.1 of Papaver bracteatum. Taxonomy (NCBI): domain Eukaryota; kingdom Viridiplantae; phylum Streptophyta; class Magnoliopsida; order Ranunculales; family Papaveraceae; genus Papaver; species Papaver bracteatum. Next base: position 58,045 of record JAJJWX010000417.1, on the reverse strand, counting down.
TTTCATAATTATTATTTCCCCCATCTCATGGAAATTTCATAGTTTCAACAAAACTCCTTGGTTTCATGGAATTTTCCTCTGTATCATGAAAAATAATATAAAATTAGGAAAAGTGTCACATAACCGGGATCCTATCCGGCCGGTCATGCCTTGGCCGTGGCCGGTCCCACACTTTCCAAAACCTAGTTTTATTATTCCCACATCTCTTGAAACTCCTTCGTTTGAGGAAAAATCTTGGTTTCTTCATATTTTCTCAAATATTGCTCAAACCATGAAAAAGCCAAAAAGTCAACATGGTCACACGGCCGACTAGGCTTCTCGCGCCAAGTATTAAAATATTATTATTTTAATATTTCTCAAATTTTGATCAAACAAGCAAAGTTCTACTTGCTCATTCGAGCAAAATCAAGAATTTCAGTTAAAGATTGAATTCTTCTGAAAATTCAAACTATTGCTCGAACGCACATAAGAAAATACCAAAACTCTCATGACTGAGACACGGACATTGTGGCGACATGGGCATGCCTCCTTGACCGACCAAGTCCGGCCCTAAGGCTGGAAAGGTGTCGGTCCCACGCATATTCGCAATTTTGACCTAATTTTCTTAATTGTTCATATTGGGTCCAAACTCTTTCCAACTGTAGATGGTGGATTCTCGAAAAAGGATAAAATCGTAAACCCATAATTATACGAACTTCTGATCCGGCAATCAGATGCGAGTATTGAGACATGGGTCTCTCATCGAACTTCTGGCTGAGAATACTGTCTCTCAGAGTACATGCAGATATGTAGTCTCTCGGCTAGAAAACGACATATCTGTATTGATACACGGGTCTCTCATCAAATTTCTGACTGAGAATATTGTCTCTCAGAGTACATGAAAATATGTAATCTCTCATCTAGACAACGACATATCCGTATTGAGACACGTGTCTCTCATCGAATCTCTGACTGAGAATACTTTCTCTCAGAGTACATGCAGATATGTAGCCTCTCTACTGGACAACAACATATATGTATTGAGACACGGGTCTCTCATCAAATCAATGACTGAGAATACTTTCTCTTAGAGTACATGTAGATATGTAGTCTCATGGCTAGGCAACATCATATCTCATGAATACTGAACACTTCAGTAATTATTTCTATATAGTATCACAAGATGGACGGCTCCTAGACAGCTTGCTCTGCTAGTCTAGTGCAATAAGGTCTTCTAGATACAAACAACGAGTTTACCCTGACTATATAAAGGATATGAAGCTCCAGCAAGCTCATGTCGGGATAATTAATGCTCCTAAACAGCTTGCTCTGCTAGTATAGAGCCATAAGTTAATTATTCCAAAATTCTTGGATTCATCCACTGAATTTCCGAAAATATTCAAAATTATTCGCAGTATTTCATTACTGCAAACCATGGTTATTCCCAGCAGAATTCCATGGGTTAGTAATAAATATTCAACACACGGGCATCTGAGCTACCTCTGAGTAAGCCCCGATTTAAATGGTGAAAGTGTACTCAACGACGAATCACTAACAATCACCGCACGAACGAGTATTTCAAATACGACGAGACGCTGAACCTATGCAAAATAGGAAAGAAAATAATAAATAAATAAAAATTAACCAAGGCGCTGGGAGAATGGCCCACTGACCGGCCAACCGTGTCGTGGTCAATCCCATGCCAGTTTCATATATTTTAATCATATTTTTTGTTATTTTCCTTGAGTTCATGAAAATTCTTTCAATTGAACAAATATCCTTCGTTTTGAGGAAACTCCTCAGTTTCATGGTGTTTCTTTCACACCATAGAAATAATATAAAATTAGGGAAGAATATTATGGGGAGTGACCATTGGCCAACCGGCCCCACACCTCATGATTTCTCATTATTTTATTATTATTTCCCTAATTTCATGAAAACTCCTTAATCTCGTGATATTTCCTTGGTCCCATGAAAAATAATAAAAATTAGGAAAACCCGTGTGCACGGGCCATAGCCGGTTGGCCAAGCCCTAGATGGCCCCACACGTCCCTTTTTATTATTATATTTTTCATGTTTTCATAATCCCATGAAATTCCTTGATTTCATGATATTTCCTTTAAATTATGAAATTTCTTTTAAATTGTGAAATAATACATAAAATTAGGGAAAACGCACGGGACCGGGCCCTGGCCGGCCAACCATGCTCCAAGACGGTCCTACATGTCCCTTATTTTATTATTATTATTATTTATGTTTCCCTCATCTCATGGAAACTCCTTGATTTGAAAAAAACTCTTTAATTTTTGCAAAACTCCTTGATTTTATCATATTTCCATAAAATCATGAAAATATTATGAAAATTTTGGAAAAACGTGTGGGATTGGCCCCTTGGCCGGCCGGCCATGCCTTGGCCATGGATGGTCCCACACTTCATAATTCTTTCACCTTTTCATTATTTTTCCTTCATCTCATGAAGTTTTGACGGTTTTATCAAAAACACTAGTTTCTTCATATTTTCTAAAATGATTGCTCAAACGCACATCCGAAAATATCAAAATTCTCAGAACTGAGATACGAACACTTTGGGGACATGAGCATGTTACCTTGATCGACCAAGGTTGGCTCTTTGGCTCTCAATGAGCCGGTTTTACATATTTTCACAATTTGACCTAATTTGTGCAATTGCACGTATTAGATCTAAAACTCTTCCAAACTACTTGGAACTTCATGGAACGATCAACACTTGATCCCGTGACCACCCACGGCCGGTTTCATAACCCCTTGGTCGTTCCCTCACCTCTTTATAATTAATTAGTTTTTATCACCTAAGGCTTAGACGAGCATTTTTCGAATAAATTAAACCAGCATTTAATCATTCTTTCATCAACAAGTCACCAACTCTTCAAGAGGTCTTGGTGTTTGCTCACGTGAGCATATGGGTGTTACATGATTGACCCACGCTCTCATGAAACCAATCCTTCCTTCGTTCCATGTTTCAATTCCTAACAAACCATGAAGTGGTCATCAATTGATCAAATTAGGGTTTCTGAGTCCGAGGATCATAATTCCAGATTCAAACACTAATAAATTTATGACGATCTCATGATCAATATTCTTATTGGTTATACTCGATTTAACTACCAGTATTTTAATTAATATTTTATTTTGGTCATGCTTCCAATGATTCATCAAATGAGAAACACTTGCTCAGATAAGCAATACTTGCTCAAATCAAAGAATATTGGTTCAACTATCAATATTCAACAAATCATCGAATGAGCAATACTTGCTCGCCTCAAATATCAACGTGAGAATCATGCCCACGTTCAATCCATGAGTTTCAGAACATTTTACAAAATCATGTTCAACTCAGTAAATACATGGACTCATCGTCCCATGATATCACGAAGTCAGCAACTGACTAAACTAGCCACGAGACGTCAATCGTGTCACCTGGGGGGATATAAACAAGGGTTTTGTTATGGAGGTCTACGACACATTTGTTCAAACACACGATGGAATGTGAGCAAGTCGTGCAATCAGTTGAAGGAGTTAACAAAGTAGTGGGTGAAAAATCAACCAAGTCTCTGCACGATGAGCAACTGGTTTCAAACACTATTTCCATATCTCCACTCTTTGATTCCATCAACTGTCACACTTCATGGGATCATGGTGTCTATAATTCCAGAAATATAAATAAGTCTCTGAATCATGATTGAAATAACAAGAACAACAATGTCAACAATGACAAGAATTTCACGTCTCACTGACAACACGAGATCAACAACTCATCAATTGAGCAATTACTCTCAACTGAGCAATTTTAATCATTCAGAACTTATCATATTCAGAATTTACAAAACACCTACAATCTTTGATTACCATTGATTCCACACATTTCTTAGCTTCCCTCCTACAGATCAACCCATCCTCTCTTGTGACCGAATTTACTCTAGAACGGCTATTATCTTGGTTTAGGCCGGAGTACTACAGATTGATCTCTCGAATTCAAAGCACTCCCTTCTTGCAGTGCATCTGTATGAAGTTGAACATTTCGCTCGGTTCAAGGAGTCTCCTCCGCACGGTCCTCTCATCAATTCCATAAAAACCAGCAAATAGTTTTTCCCCATCTACATAACCAAATCAAGATGTACGAACATAATGCTAATGAGACCGCATTTCGATCTCCCATCGGAAACTTTCATTATACAGTGAAGCCCTTCGGCTTGAATAATGCAGGAGCTACTTATCAAAAAGCCATGGCCGTAATATTCCATGATATGATGCACAAACAAGTGGAAGATTATGTTGACAATGTCGTGGTTAAATCGAAGACTCGAGTATCTCACCTAGACATCTTGAGACAAGTTTTCAAAAAATGCAGAGAATACAAACTGAAGATGAATCCTCTGAAATGTCCCTTTGGCGTCTCTTCTGGAAAGTTTCTTGGATTTCTGGTCGCTGCCGAAGGAATCAAGGTCTATCTAGACAAGACGAAAGCCATTAATACTATGCCTCCTCCACGAACTGTGAAATAAGTCCAAAGTTTTATGGGCAAGGTAAATTATATTCGACATTTTATTCCTGGGTTGGCTCAACTCATTGCTTCGTTCACCCCTTCACTGAAGAAAGGAGCAAGTTTTACATAGAAGGCTGTTCAAGAAGAGGCATTTCAGAAAATACAGGAAATACTATTATCACCTATTTTCATGAAATATCTGGTGCAAGGAAGACCTCTAATACTTTATACAGCCTCTAACGACGTTGCTATTGGAGAACTCCTTGCTCAAGAAGATGAAGAAGGCATCGAACGCCCGATCTATTACTTAAGTCGCACAATAAGGGATGCTCAACTCAGATACCCAAAGGCTGAAAGAGCGTGTCTAGCATTAGTTCACGCAATTAAGAGATTCGGGCATTATCTTCTATAAAACAGAGTTGTGCTGGTGGCCAAAGATGATCCCATAAAGTTTTTACTGTCGAAACCTACTTTAATTGGAAGACCATCAAAGTGGTTACTCCAGATGTCAGAGTTTGACATAGCATGTGTTTCACCTAAAGAAATCAAGGGACAAGCAGTTGCAGACTTACTTGTTGCTTTCCATAGAGAAGACATGCAGTATCATGATTTTATAGTTTTGACCATTGTTGAAAATCCACCATCAACATTAAGTCCCCTCCTTAGTGAGGGACAGTCGTGTTCTGCAGTAAGCATTGGATGGTGATTTTCAGTCGACGAGATCGGTGTTTGAACTCAGTCGTACAAAGGTATTCTCAGAATCCTCGATTTGCTCCAATGGTATCATGTACGAGCAAATGCACAGATAAGGACCCTGATATCAAGATAGAGTGTTATCTCATGACCACAGACTTCAGTCGCCGCTGACTGTCGCCGATCACCTCCCGGTTAAATTCTGGCCGACGCCGACAAAGTAAGTTGGTGAGCTTTTCATGATTTATTCAAAACAAAATTTCATATGTAGGTTTCATGAAAATTGTTTTAGAAAACGTATGTCCGTCCGTTTGTTAGTTTAAGAAACGAGCAATAATCCCTAATATGAAAGAGATACATGGATCCTTGAGTAAATATGATTTATTTACAGTAGATAAAATTTTGTTTTATGAGGTTTCACGAAAACCAAAAACTATTTTCAAAGCATGAACTTTCATAAATATTTTTAGGAACGTAGATTCGTTCGAAGTTAAAGTAATAAATAATGATCCTTAGAATTAAAGGTATTTTTGAAAAGACCTGTAGGTCATCATAAAATTTATTTGTGAACTTTCAAAAATTTATTTGGAATATGTGGATTTTTTGCAAAAATAGAAAAGACCCTCGTTTCATAGACTAATGCTCGATTGAGCAAATATAAGGTTTTTTTTATTATTATTAACTCACGTAAAAAGTTTTTTTTTTTTTTTCTAATTCTTATGAAAAATCAAATAACAAACTTTGAGTAATTGTTAGAGATAGAAAATTGTATTTCATGATTTTATGTTGTGTGGTTTGCAGCATAAAATCATGGAATGTTCATATGAAGGGTTTATGTTAATTTTTCATGGTTTCATGAAAAGTCAGTGTCGACTCTTGAATGATAGATTTTGCTCGTATTTGCAGATTTGAAGGAGTGAAAAGTCAGTGTCGACTAAGTTCATGAAACCGTAAATAGGTAAGTATTAAGGATTACCGTTTTTGTTATGAATTCGATATTATCATATCTGTAATTGTGCGCTTTTGGTTCCAGATAATGGTGACTTCCAGCAGCAGTGATTATGATTATTCCTCTAGCTCTTCTGACGAGGAATCTAAGGCTCTAGAGATGAAGATTTCTGCAGCAGAATCTCGCGCAAAGATGGATCAATCATTAAAAAAGGTTAAGGAAGCAGTAAATAGCATGTCTCTTGATCAGCTGAATACTGCCCGTGATAGATTCGTCAAGAGGAAAGCCGAGGATGAGATAATAGTTGAGTATCAGGAAAAGAATCTTCGAATTCAGCGCAGACAGTTAGCCGCCGAGGAGAAGCTTCGCTCTTGTCCTGATGGTGTAGCCTCAGATTCAGACACCAAATAAGAAGAACCCATATGGGAGACATGGGAACGCAAAATTAAGCCACACCGGCTTACCAGGGAGAGTGAGCGATTAGTTGAGGCTGATCTCGAAGCTGAACGTAAAAATGAAAAGTACTGGTATGCAATGTACATCGATCCTGATGAGAGATAGGACTTTAGTGACGATTCTAACAGTAACTTCGAGGAAGAGCTTGAAGAGGATTCCACGGAAGATGATTACGATGATGACGACGAATTTGACGACTAATCTTGCGAATATCTCTGAGATCATTTATTTTCTGTTGAAATTGAAATTATCTCCTTATTTGAGCAGTTTTACCGTAGAGATATTTAGAGATTATTATTTTTTTGAATAATCCCTTATCGTATTTTCTACCCCGTTCTTTTCATACTTCCAACTGAATGAATTCATATCCATGCGTGTGAAAATTAGTCATAATCTTCGGAAGCATGACTGTACGAGTAAACTAAGGAAACGTGATTTAACAAAATCAGACAAAGTATCGACCAGTTAAACTGTCAGTCCCCAGTATCTCATTCTTCTTCCACATTGCCAACAGAATCTAGTTTAAGATTTGAAGCCTCAGTAAAAATCGCAACTAGTTTGACCATTCGTAGAAGATAAGTATCCACGGTTTTCTATCTTGACTTCCAAAACCTAGGGTTTTATATACGATACGTCTTCATCCTCCATATATTATTAGATGAAATTTTGATCACAATCATACCTCTCATCATCATGTCTGGCAGCAGTACTTTTTCAGTTTCATGTAGTCGTAATGGATGATTGAAGAAAATGATCTGTTGCAGGGCAATCAGGGGAAGCAACCTCCTTCTTCCTATTACATTTTAAGGCCTAAACGGACTGTTAAAGCTCCCGCCCGTTATAGGTACGCTCGTTCTGAAGGGGGTGGAACATCCGTGAGTTCTTAATTGAAGATTTCTTATGATTGAACATATTTCTGATTTTACTGAAGTTGAATACCTTGTTGTTGCAGGTTGACATTCATGTTGCTGTCGAAGCTAGGAAGAGGAAGAATGGAAAATCTGTGGTTGTTGCTAATGGTGATAGCAAGAACCACGCTAATGAGAACTCAGTGAATTATGTAGACATTGTTTTCAAGGCTCCCGCTCGTGAATACCTAGCGTCTGGACTCCCGTTCGATACTCTCATGGTTAAAGATTTCCTAGACAATGAACTAGTCGGTGGTTTCATCATTCCCAAGTGTTATGCATCTCCTTACACCAAGATTTGGAAGAGGTACAGACATATTGCTAACACGGAAGTATGGAGAAGTTTTATGCCGACTCTATTAACCATTGTTAGAGCATTGCTAGGTCGAACTCGTATGCGTTGGTATCTCAAGCATGTTTGTCAATGTTAGTGATCAAAACTATAAAGTCTTGATTTCTAGTCTACTATAGCTAAGGTCTTGGACTAGGATAGAAAGTGTAGTTGAGATCAAGAACTCCATGGCGATCATCATACAAGATGAAGGACTACTCAAGGAACTAGTGGATCTTCATCGACTAAAAGGTATGTGGAGACTTGAACTTATCTATCACTAAAAAGTCTATCTACTCTATCTCCTATCTTAAGACAAAACTTGTATTACTATATAGAATAAGATTATACACATATATCATTTCGAGATAAGTATATCTCGCTTATCTATTTCTCGAAATATGTGTTCGTAAAGATTTTGCTTTATACAAGTTCATCTTTACCTAGTGACGAAAGTCATGTTATGTTTCAATCATTTTGGAATTCGCTCTGACGAAAAATAGTTTGTCAATAACAACTATATAACGTCCTCTGAGAATGTTTTAATGATTGAAATGAGAGTTTAGACATTATAACCATTGAAGAATATAAGCATTGTTTTGGTAACACATATATGTATAAGTCCTTATCACTTGAACCAAAGCTTGCGAGCTTTGTTGATCAAGAGAAACCGGAATGTGAGCCATCAACTCAGTCCGCGAACTGGCGTAGTTCTCGAACCCGAGAATTTCTGTTGGAGTTGTAGCTCAGTTTCAGTCCGCGAACTCAGTCCACGAATTTACGGAATTTCTCGACCCGAGAATTTCTGCTGTAGTTTGTAAAATCCAGCCGGTTAACTTGAGTCCGCGAACTTATTCCGCAAACTTGAGTAGGTTATGTCTAAAAACGATGGTTGTGAACTTATCATAATAAACTAAGGATTACTATTGCAAACCGTGGATTTATAGTTCATGAATCAATTCGAGTGAATCACATCGTTTTTGCTTCAATTATGTCTTTTGTAGTACATGGGATCTCATAGCAATTTAACATCTCTCTGACTAGTTCATTTGAGTCATTTGGACTAGTTATGGTGAAGAAGAATATGGTTGATATGGAATTTATCATTTGGCTAACCATTTGGTTAACTAGTGTTGAACCAACTAATGTACAAGTATGGGTACGGTTATATAAACACAAAATATTCAAGTACATGTGTGTATAACAAGCTAAGTTTTCGATCTAACGGTTGATAAATATTAGCTTGAATCTAATCAGGTTTTCATCTAACGGTGAATATTGAATGATTTGTTACCAAGATAACATTGATTGCAAACCCTGATTTGAGAGACTATATAAGGGAGAACTCTAGCAACTAGGAAACCTAATCCCCACACATTCTGTGTGATACTAGTTTGCTAAGATAGAGTCGTTTCTCCTTTAACCTTTGGTTTTCTTCTTTTAAAACTAGGTTAACGACTTAAAGACTTCATTGGGATTGTGAAACCAGACCGATACTACTTTTATCATAGTTATATGATCTGATCTTGCATCTTCTATCATACGAGTACAATTGTAATAATTGACTTGAGATTTATTTCTCCGATAGGTAAGATATAAAAGTAATCACAAACATCTTCGTCTCATCGTTTGTGATTCCACTATATCTTTTTTCGTTGCGTCGATTAAGACTATTGTGAGGTGATTAATAAAACTAAGCTGTTCTTCGGGAATATAAGTCTGGTTTTATTAATTGGTTCCTGTTCACCTTGATTTATCAAAAGACAGAACAAAACTCATAGGTTTATTCGTGGGAGACGAATTTATCTATCTTGTAGACTTTTCTGTGTGAGACAGATTTGTTTACTAAAGTCTTCGACTTTGGGTCGTAGCAATTCTTGGTTATGGGTGAGATCATCTAAGGGAATCAAGTGCGCGGTATCCTGCTGGGATCAGAAGCGTAGGAGCATAAATGTACCTTGGATCAGTATGATATTGGTTGGGGTTCAACTACAGTCCATACCGAAGTTAATTTGGAGTAGGCTAGTGTCTGTAGCGGCTTTATATAGTGTATGTTTAATCTGGACTAGGTACCGGGGTTTTTCTGCATTTGCGGTTTCCTCATTAACAAAATTTGGGTGTCTATGTTATTTCTTTTCCGTATTATATTTTGTTATATAATTGAAATAATACAGGTTGTGCGTTGTTCAATCAATTAGAATATCCGACCTTATTGGTTGTTGATTTAAATTGATTGACACTTGGATATTGGTCTTTAGTACCATCCAAGTTATCTCTCTTTGATTAAGACTCGCAGATTGTATTTGCTTGAGTAAATCCAATTGAGAGATAGAGATAATAAACTCCTTGAGATATTTTCTATTGATCGAGTCTAACTGTTTAGTTGATTCTCTAGTAAATAACACAGAGTTTTCCATACAGATTGGTAATCAAAATATTGGGTGGGGTTGTTAGACCCCCTCTTTTTCAATTGGTATCAGAGCAGGTAAACACGTTTAAGACCTTACAAGTCTGTGTTTATGGCAATCTGAGTCTGAGGACAAGATCTCCTTTGCGCATACCAAAATGTCTCCTAAATCTTTTGATTATGTCAAGTGTCTTAGAAACATCTCAAAGGATTATTCCTTAGTTGATTCATCCGAATCCCGAGGTGGAAAGAATGTTCAGTTTGATAATGACATTTCTTCCTCTCATGAGGCATGTGACAGTCTGCTCGCCAGAATTTCAAAAAATACAGCTGAGACTATTAATTTTAATGATCATGATCAGCTCATTGATGAATTTGAAATGTCTCTTTATCGAGAACATGATATCTATAACATCATTAAGTCTTTCTCAAAGAATATTGATAAACTTCTCCAAGAAAGTACTCTTCAATGTGAAAAGATTAGTACTCTTGAGGATATTATTAAGGAGGACTCGATTAGAGAAAAACGTTTGCTCGAGACTCATTCATCAGATCTCAACAGACTTCGTGATGAAAAAGACAAACTAAGTGCATCTCTTACTCTAGACCATGAACAATGTAAATCATTGGAAAAGGAAAACTCTGTCTTAAAGAGAAAGTCTTCTATACACATGAAGAAATGTTCTCCAGAAGAAGATTGTGTCAAGAAAGGTTTACATAACTTACAGTCTTCTCATATGGCTATGAAGTTAGGATAGGTGCCAATTATTGCTTCTTCTCCACGAACCTGTACTTTTTGTGGGAAAAGGAATCACTATGATATCCATTGTTTTGCAAGAAGGAAACAAATTTCTAGGCTTCGTAATTTGCTTCTCTTCACTTTCAATGGAACAAATAGTCAATTAACTAATGCAGTGAATCACTTGCCCATAAGAAACCAGAAACCTTATAAAAATGATCTCTATTCTAGAAATAATCACAGGGCTCAAGTGCATTCTGGCATAAGTACTTATGTTCCTAAGTAAAGCATTTCTTGTATTCATAAGAATGTTTCTGGTAAGTCTAAGTCTAGAAAATAGATTCCTATCTGTTCCGATTCTCTTAAACCTATTGTAAGAGGTCCTAGATTTAGTCATTCTGATAAGTATACTAATCAAGCAGCGTCTTACCTCTCTGGAAAGAGCACATATCAAAGACAAAAGGATATAAAGGAACAATGTTCATTTAATGAGCTAAATGCTCATACTTGTGTGAAGTAATCACAAGGTTGAATGTCTCATATACAAAAAACCTAGTTGTGAGAGAATTGAATAGGTATACTCCACAACAAAGTGACTCTAATTATCCAGCTAATCTCTTATCGTTTTTAGAAGTATAATTGGTCAAACACTGATTCGTGAGTATTTTTTTATTTTCCGGGTAACCATTATTTGAAAAGTAAAAATGTAGTTTCTCTTCCGTGCAGAGCTTTGTGAATAATCATCTTACGGGTACACGTACAGTTTCAAGTTATCTTTTAAACCCATTACGTAAACCCTAAATCTCTCGAGTTTTTCTTATATATACCTACCCTATTGAGTTATCATATTACTCTAGGTTTTATATTTTCAATGGCTTCTCCTTCTTCCTGCTCACTGGATTTGCCTAAATATGTCATTGATAAGGTAGTATATTGAAAACTCAATAAAGAGAAGGGAACAGTTGTTCATGTTAAAGGTTCATTTCCTCAATTTTCTGATTCACTTTCGGATATAGAAGCAATTGAAGAGATTTCATCAGATGTAGTTTTAGACTTCCTAAAGGAATTTGAGGAAGTAAAACATCAACTTGTTGACACAATGAAGTGTCTTGATGTGGTAAGAACTGAGTTGAAAAAGGTTAAGTCTGACATTGTTCTCATGAAAACCCGTTTTAGGGAACTTCCCAATAAGTATATCCTCTTCAAAGGTACAGAAGATGATGCCATTCACAAGCTCCAAGACCTCAAGTCTCAAGAAGGTCCCGATATGTCTATTTGACCCTAGTTCGTTGGGGCATGGAAGTGTCTTTCAGTTTAGTCTGTTTGATTTTTATTGCCTAGTAAATCTTCTATTTTTCTTGTTTTATTTTGAAGAATAACTAGTGTTTTGGAATAGTCTTTATTGTGATTACACATAGCTATATCCAAAGTTTTCATCTTCTTGTTTTTAGATTTATTGTGTTGAATTCTAAACTTGTTTTGGGAGATGATTTTTGCAGTATTAATCTTTATGGTTTTATATATTGCAATATTTTGATGGGATATGTGTGTTTATATCCGTGAACTTGATTGCCCCATATTTTGTCAAAAGTAAAGTCGTTCGTGAATTGATATGCAAATATTGATAAAAGAATGAATAGACTTTTGTAAAAACACAAAAGTTAAGCCTATATTGTCAATTATTGATGTAAGATAGGTTAAAATGTTTTGTGATTCAAGGATTATGTCTTTTGTGTGTCATTGTGCAAATAGTGATGGAAACATAGAATGAATCCTTGCTTATTCCACGGTATCAAGTCGATTCTCCGATCCACAATCTTTTATGTAAATACTGTGTTGTTCCATGAAGTGTCTTATGTTGAGCACTAAAACAACAAAAGTTGATTGATTTGTTATTAGCTTAGTTGTTGTTCCGTAAGGTACTTTATGTTGAACTAAATTAATCATTTTGTGTGGTTATTTAGTTATCACTCCGTAAGTTTTCTTATGTTTGAGCATCTCTTCGACTGGGTTGATTATTCGTGATTAACTTAGTCATTGCACCATAGAACTTCTTATGTCGAGTGTGACCAATTAAATTGGTTACTTTTGTAATTAGTTTGGTTGAGTATGACAATTAGATTATTTGCGAGTCCTCTTGTGATTAACCTAATTGATTTAAGTCTCCATAAGTTTACTTGTGTCGAGCATATTTAGTCAAATTAATCTTGGTTTTCCTTGGTTAGTATGATTGAATATTTTGGATTCCAAATTCATAGTTGTATGTGATTTGTTGAGTCTAAAGAAAACCTTCTTTTCTTTTTAAATTAAGGTCGCTCTTGTTATTCCCTTGGGAATGACATATTATGGGGGAGAGTTCTTTTGAACTTGTGCTTAATTGCCAAATCTTTGTGGGGAGTGCGGCTGTTGAATATTATAGGGGTTATCTTGTATCTTTATGAAATCCTTGATGAATGAATTTAGCTTTGGCTTTATGATTTCATCTAAACAAGATGATATACATTTACCTTTGGTCATGAAATGTCTCTTACGGAAATTTCATTAGAATCCCTTTCTTGTACCTTTGCCAATTTTATTGACAAAAAAGGGGAAAATTAATATGTAGTCCATACTACATATACATATGGTTTTCGGATCATTATGTAATGGGGGGGTGGTTTCCATGTGAGATGGAGTATTGACTAAGGGGGAGTGAAGTATCACCATAGTATTGTTGTTCAAGTTGTGATACAATTGGATTTTGACGATGTGTAATGATACTATGACACTGTATAATAATGATTCAGAACCATTGCTTTTCTCATTGTTATAGTTATGGATTTTCAACAACGATGATGCTAAACTTACAACATTTGGGATCATTGGACTACTTGGAAGTGACGAAGATTTCGAGTATTGTTGAAGATTAGACGACATGTGGAATAGAGCTACAAAGGTTATTTATATATTTTTGTATCACATATGTATTAATAGTTTTGCCACTAAAATTGACAAAGAGGGAGATTGTTAGAGCATTGCTCCGTCGAACTCGCATGCATTTCTATCTCAAGCATGTTTGTCAATGTTAGTGATCAAAATTTTAAAGTCTTGATTTCTAGTCTACTATATCTAAGGTCTCGGACTAGGATAGAAAGTGTAGTTGAACTCAAGAACTCCATGGCGATCATCATACAAGATGAAAGATTACTCAAGGAACTAGTGGATCTTTATCGACTAAAAGGTATGTGGAGACTTGAACTTATCTATCACTCAAAAGTATATCTACTCTATCTCCTTTCTTGAGACAAAAGTCGTATTACTATATAGACTAAGATTATACACATATGTCACTTCGAGCTGAGTATATCTCGCTTATCTATTTCTCGAAATATGTGTTGGTTAAGCTTTCACTTTACCCAAGTTCATCTTTACCTAGTGACGAAAGTCATGTTATGTTTCAATCATTTTGGAAATCGCTCTGACGAAAAATAGTTTGTGAATAACAACTATATAACGTCCTCTGAGAATGTTTTAATGATTGAAATGAGAGTTTAGACATTATAACCATTGGAGGATATAAGAATTGTTGTGGTAACACATATATATGTATAAGTCCTTATCACTTGAACCGAAGCTTGCGAGGTTTGTTGATCAAGAGAAACCGAAACGTGAGCCGTCAACTCAGTCCGGGAACTGGCGTAGTTCTCGAAACCGAGAATTTCTAATGGAGTTACAACTGAGCTACAACTCCATTAGAAATTCTCGGGTTCGAGAACTACGCCAGTTCGCAGACTGAGTTGACGGCTCACGTTCCAGTTTCTCTTGATCAATAAAGCTCGCAAGCTTCAGTTCAAGTGATAAGGACTTATACATATATGTGTTACCACAAAAATGCTTATATCCTCCAATGGATATAATGTCTAAACTCTCATTTCAATCATTGAAACATTCTTAGAGGACGTTATATAGTTGTTATTCAAAAAATATTTTTTGTCAGAGCGATTTCCAAAATGATTGAAACATAACATGACTTTCGTCACTAGTTAAATATGAACTTAGCCAAAGTGAAAGCTTTACCAACACATATTTCGAGAAATAGATAAGTGAGATATACTTAGCTCGAAATGACATATGTGTATAATCTTAGTCTATATAGTAATATGACTTTTATCTCAAGATAGGAGATAGAGTAGATAGACTTTTGAGTGATAGATAAGTTCAAGTCTCCACATACCTTTTAGTCGATGAAGATCCACTGGTTATTTGAGTAGTCCTTCGTCTTGTATGATGATCGCCATGGAGATCTTGTGCTCAACTACACTTTATATCCTAGTCTGAGACCGTAGTTATAGTAGACTAGAAATCAAGACCTTATAGTTTTGATCACTAACATTGACAAACATGATTGAGATAGAAACGCATGTGAGTTCGACCGAGAAATGCTCTAACAGTGGTTAATAGAGTCGGCATAAAACTTCTCCATACTTCTGTGTTAGGAATGTGTCTGTACCTCTTCTAAATCTTGGTGTAAAAAATATGCATAACACTTGGGAACGATGAAACCATCGACTAGTTCATTGTATATGAAAGCGTTAACCATGGGAGTATCGAACGGGAGTCCAGCCGCTAGGTATTCACGAGCGAGAGCCTTGAAAACAACATCTACAGAATTCTATGATTTCTCATCAGCGTGGTTCGTGATATCACCATTTGCAACAACCACGGATTTTCCATTCTTCCACTTCCGAGCTTCGACAACAACATGAATGTCAACCTGAAACAACAAGGTGTTCAACTTCAGTAAAATCAGAAAGATGTTCAATCAGAGGAAATCAACGAGCGGACCTATAACGGGCGTGATCTTTAACAGTCCGTTTAGGCCTTAAACTGTAAGAGGAGGAAGGAGGTTGCTTCCCTTGATTGCCATGCAAAAGATCATTTTCTTAAATCAGCCATTACGACTACATGAAAATGAAAGAAAACGTACGACTTACCGAGATGGACGCCCCGACCTCATGGTTTTCCAGAGATCTATTTCGAGAAGAAGTACTGCTGCCAGACATGATGATGAGAGGTATGATTGTGATCAAAATTTCATCTGATAATATATGGCGGAAGAAGATGTATCGTATATAGAACCCTAAGTTTTGAAAGTCAAGATAGAAGACAGTGGATACTTATCTTCTACGAATGGTCAAATTAGTTGCGATTTCTACCGAGGCTTCAAATCTTAAACTAGATTATGTTGGCAATGTGGAAGAAGAATGAGATACTGTGGACTGACAGTTTAACTGGTCGATACTTTGACTGATTTTGTGAAATCACGTTTCCTTAGTTTACTCGTGCAGTCATGCTTCCGAAGATTACGACTAATTTTCACACGCATGGATATGAATTCCTTCAGTTGGAAGTATGAAAAGAACGTGGTAGAAAATACGATAAGGGATTATTCGAAAAATAATAATCTCTAAATATCTCTACGGTAAAACTTCTCTAATAAGGAGATAATGTCAATTTCAACAGAAAATAAATGATCTCAGAGATATTCGCAAGACTATTCATCGGATTCGTCGTCATCATCGTCATCATCTTCCGTGGAATCTTATTCAAGCTCTTCCTCGGAGTCACTATTAGAATCGTCACCAAAGTCCCCTCTCTCATCAGGATCGATGTACATTACATCCCGGTACTCTTCTTTTTTGCGTTCAGCTTCGAGATCAGCCTCAACTAATCGCCCACTCTCCCTGGTAAGCCAGTGTGGCTTAATTTTGCGTTCCCTTGGCTCCCATACGGGTTCTTCTTCTTCGGCGTTTGAATCTGAGGCTACACCTTAAGGACGAGAGAAAAGCTTCTCCTCGGTGGCTAACCGTCTGCGCTGAATTCGAAGACTCTTTTCCCGGTACTCAACTACTATCTCATCCTCGGCTTTTCTCTTCACGAATCTATCACGGGCAGTATTCAGTTGATCAAGAGATATGCCATTTACTGCTTCCTTAGCCTTCTTCAATGATTGATCCATCTTGGCACGAGATTCTGCTTCAAAAATATTCATCTCTGGGACCTTGAAACCCTCGTCAGAAGAGATAGAGGAATAATCATAATCATAATCACTGTTGCTAGAAGTCAACATTATCTGGAACCAGAAGCGCACAATTACAAATATGCTAATATCGAATTCATAACAAAAACGGTAATCTTTAATCCTTACCTATTTACGATTTCACGAACTTAGTGATAACAGCGTAAAACTCTGAAATTTGCTCACTCCTTCAAACCTGTAAAGACGAGCAAAATCTATCATTCAAGAGTCGACACTGACTTTTCACGAAACCATGAAAAATTCACATAAACCCTTCATATGAACATTCCATGATTTTATGCTGCAAACCACACAACATAAAATCATGAAATACAAATTGTCTATCTCTAACAATTACTCAAAGTTTGTTATTTGATTTTTCATAAGAATAAAAAAAATAAAAAAAAAAACTTTTTACGTGAGTTAATAATAATAAAAAAAACCTTATATTTGCTCAATCGAGCATTAGTCTATGAAACGAGGGTCTTTTCTATTTTTGCAAAAAATCCACATATTCCAAATAAATTTTTGAAAGTTCAAAAATAAATTTTATCATGACCTACAGGTATTTTCAAAAGTTCCTCTAACTCTAAGGATCATTATTTATTACTTTAACTACGACCGAACCTATGTTCCTAAAAATATTTTTGAAGTTCATGCTTTGAAAATAAATTTTGGTTTTCGTGAAACCTCATAAAACAAAATTTTATCTACTGTAAATAAATCATATTTACTCAGGGATCCATGTATCTCTATCATATTAGGGATTATTGCTCGTTTCTTAAACTAAGAACGGACGGACATACGTTTTCTATAACAATTTTCATGAAACCTACATATTCATGCATACATATGAAATTTTGTTTTGAATAACTCATGAAAAGATCACCAACTAACACCAAGATTTCGAACTGTGAGATCTTGCGCTTCAACATAAGCTGGCTTCGCCGCCGACTCGAGATCATCAAGGTCGATAGAGCGGATGCTGCTGTAAACATGATTTCTGCTACATCCGCCATCATAGAAAAGGAAAAGGCACTTGCTCTGGAGTCAGCAAGGGTTGATAAAGTTGTCCAGGATTTGACAGTGAGGAATGAAAATTTTCAAAAGAGGATTGACATGGCTTTCAATAAGAATTATTTGTTGTTGGATGGTTTGTTATGAGTGAGCGTTTGAGAAATATTTCTCTTGTGATATTGAGACTTGTTTAATAAAGCATATGATTGGAAGAATTTTGTGAGATTCATGAGAATTTTGAATTTTGAATGAATGAGCATATTGCACACTCTTTGAAGGAATATAAATTACAATTTGAAAATTAACATATAATTGTTTGCCGATCATTTAAGCATAATATGCCTTGAGCCACTTGTCATTGATGATGTTTCCTTCCACTCCTCCATTAACAGCTAAGATTTTGTAATATCAATTGGATACTGCCTTGATGACCACATAAGGCCCTTCCCATTTCAGAGAGAACTTGGGAGCGGACATGTCTTTTTGGATATGTTTTGCTGTTTTCAAAACTAAATCTCCTACTTGAAAGGATCGAGGCCTTACCATTTTGGTATATGCCTTAGAAACTCTCTGTTTGTAGGTTTCCACGTATTTTTCCACCTTGGACCTTCTTGAATCGAGCATGTCTAATTCAGTAATTCTTGAATTAGACACTTCCGTTTCATCCCATTACACTCCACTAGATGCTGCGATTATGGTGAAGTCCCAAAGACGAGAGAGTATGGTGAAGTCCCAATAGAGCTTCTTGGTACGGTTCGGTAGGCCCACAAAGCCATGGGAAATTCTTCATGCCACGTTCATGGATTATCATGGACTGTTCGACTAAGAGTCCGGATCAAGGTTTTGTTGGTGCTCTCCGCTTATTCGTTTCCTTGGGGATAGAAAATATGTTTGATTATGTATTCCTCGAGCAATTATGCAACAAGTTTGTTGGCAAAAGGAGTTTTATTATCCGTGATGAAATGTTTAGGAACACATAATCTGCATATGATGTACTCTTTGATGAAAGATACAATTGTGACTCAAGTGGT
This sequence comes from Papaver bracteatum, assembly GCA_023529315.1. Lineage (NCBI taxonomy): Eukaryota > Viridiplantae > Streptophyta > Magnoliopsida > Ranunculales > Papaveraceae > Papaver > Papaver bracteatum. Next base: position 38,955 of record JAJJWX010000417.1, on the reverse strand, counting down.
GCTTCAAAGAGGAATAGCCTCGACCCATTTGGTGAAGTACTCTGTCACTGTGATGATGTATTCATGCTACTTCAAGGATGCTGGATTAATTTTTCCAATGATATCCAGTCCCCAACTATAGAAGGTACATGTACTGCTCACAGAATATAAGGGAAGACAAGGAGTGTGAATGAGTTTACCATGAACTTGGCATTGATGACATCTACGAACATAAGCAGCCGCATCGTCTTCCATGGTTGGCCAATAATATTTCTCATGAATTTGGAGAAACAATTTCTTCTTTCATTGATGTTCACCTCCGTGCATATCTTTCAAGATTGTTGGAATTTCATGCTCGGCCAAGAATCTCAGGAGGTTTCCACCAAATCTTTTACGATACAAAATCCCTTCCAAGTAGAAAAATCGTTTGGCCCTTTGGATGAGTTTGATCGCTCATTTCTTCTCTGACGGAAGATCGTTGTCACGAAGATATTTTATGTAAGGTTATCTCTAGTCCCTAGTGTGGTTAATTGTTAGAACCTCCAAATGATGAGGTGGTGTATGACAATTGAGACATGACCCTTGTAATTTTCTCGACTGAGCCTCCATGGAGGGCCAATAGTACCCAAGTCTTTGAAGCCTTCTGTAAAGTGTGACCACCAGGGTTTGTCCGCATATTTCTTCATGTATGGGTTTGAGTTGCTCGTTTGCTTCCTCATCTCCAAGGCATCGTGACAAGGATCCATCAGGATTGCGATAATACAATGCTCCATGCAACAGAAAAAGGTTTTTCAACTCCTGGGGGATGATTTTTCCTTCTATAAGAGAACTGCTTAATTCATGAATGATGGGCGCTCGCCAGTCGCTCGATTGAGTATTCTCAACTTGAGTAATCCAGGTAGATGATACATAACTTCTTTGCACATTGATGGATTTCTTTGACCCTTCAAACTATAGTTTGGATGCAAAGTCTCCAGGCAGTCAGCGTGTCTGTTGTTGGTATGGCCAGTATGCATAATTGTTGTATCAGAGAAATGAGCTAATAGTCTTTGTGCTTCATCCCTGAATGGAGGGAGTGTTACTTCTTTGAGGGAGTACACGCCATTAATTTTATTAACCATCAACTTTGAGTCTCCTCTTATCTCCAGATGTGTTGCTCCTGCTTGCTTGGCCAAGGAAAATCCTAAGAGGAAATCTTCATATTCTGTCGAATTTTTAGTGCAGTGAAAATCTATTTTGAAGGAATGTAAGAAGACTTCACCGGATAGAGATACTAGCACAACTCCTGCTCCACCAGTATCATTACTCGGAGTGGTAGATCCATCAAAATACAAAAGACATGTTTCCTCTTGAATGATTAAGATCTCTGGAAATTCATCGGGCACTTCTTCATGTAGCATTGTGATGTCTTCTCCAGGGAAAGCAGCAAGTAAGTATGCAACTGCTTGTCCCTTGATTTCTTTAGGTGAAACACATGCTATGTTAAACTCTGACATCTGGAGTAACCACTTTTCCGGTCTTCCAATCAATGTAGGTTTCCACAGTAAAAACTTTATGGGATCATCTTTGGCCACAAGCACAACTCTGTTTGATAGAAGATAATGCCTGAATCTCTTAATTACGTGAACCAATGATAGACACGCTCTTTTAGACTTTGAGGTACCTGAGTTAAGCATCCCTTATTGTGCGACTGAAGTAATAGATCGGGCGTTCGATGCCTTTTACATCTTCTTGAGCAAGGAGTGCTCCAATAGCAACGTCGTTAGAGGCTGTATAAAGTATTAGAGGTCTTCATTACACAAAATATTTCATGACAATAGGTGATAATAATATTTCCTGTATTTTTTGAAATGTCTCTTCTTGAACATCCTTCCATGTAAAACTTGCTCCTTTCTTCAGTGGAGGCGTGAACGAAGCAATGACTTGAGCCAACCCAGGAATAAAACGTCGAATATAATTTACCTTGCCCATAAAACTTTGGACATCTTTCAAAGTTCGTGGAGGAGGCATAGTAGTAATGGCTTTCGTCTTGTCTGGATCGACCTTGATTCCTTCGGCAGGGACCATAAATCCAAGAAACTTTCCAGAAGAGACGCCAAAGGCACATTTCAGAGGATTCATCTTCAGTTTGTATTCTATGCATCTTTCGAAGACTTGTTTCAAGATGTCTAGGTGAGATACTCGAGTCTTCGATTTTACCACGACATCGTCAACATAATCTTCCACTTGCTTGTGCATCATGTCATGGCTTGTTGATAAGTAGCTCCTGCATTATTCAAGCCGAAGGGCATCACTGTATAATGAAAGTTTCCGATGGGAGATCGGAATTCGGTCTCGTTAGCATTATGTTCGTACATCTTGGTTTGGTTATGTAGATGGGGCAAAACTATTTGCTGGTTTTTATGGAATTGAGGAGACGACCGTGTGGAGGAGATTCCTTGAACCGAGCGAAATGTTCAACCTCACACAGATGCACTGCAAGAAGGGAGTGCTTTGAATTCGAGATATCAATATGTAGTACTCCGGCCAAAACCAAGACAATGGCCGTTCCAGAGTAAATTCGGTCACAAGAGAGGATGGGTTGATCTGTAGGAGGGAAGCTAAGAAATGTGTGGAATCAATGGTAATCAAATATTGTAGGTGTGTTGTGAATTCTGAATATGATAATTTCTAAATGATTGAAATTGCTCAGTTGAGAGTAATTGCTCAATTGATGAGTTGTTGATCTCGTGTTGTCAGTGAGATGTGAAATTCTTGTCGTTGTTGACATTGTTTTTCTTGTTATTTCAATCATGATTCAGAGACTTATTTATATTGATGGAATTATAGACACCATGATCCCATGAAGTGTGACAGTTGATGGAATCAAAGAGTGGAGAGATGGAAATAGTGTTTGAAACCAGTTGCTCATCGTGCGGAGACTTGGTTGATTTTCCACACACTACTTTTTTAACTCCTTCAACTGATTGCACGACTTGCTCATATTCCATCGTGTGTTTGAAGACACGTGCTGTAGACCTCCATACCAAAACCCTTGTTGATATCCCCCCAAGTGACACGATTGATGTCTCGTGGTTAGTTTAGTCAGTTGCAGACTTCGTGATATCTTGGGACGATGAGTCCATGTATTTACTGAGTTGAACATGATTTTGTAAAATGTTCTGAAACTCATGGATTGAACGTGGGCATGATTCTCACGTTGATAGTTGAGGCGAGCAAGTATTGCTCATTCGATGATTTGTTGAATATTGATATTTGAACCAATATTCTTTGATTTGAGCAAGTGTTGCTCATTTGATGAATCATTGGAAGCGTGACCAAAATAAAATATTAATTAAAATACTGGTAGTTGAACCGAGTATAATCAATAAGAATATTGATCATGATATCGTCATAAATTTATTAGTGTTTGAATCTGGAATTATGATCCTCGGACTCAGAAACCCTAATTTGATCAATTGATGACCACTTCATGGTTTGTTAGGAATTGAACCATGGAACAAAGGAAGGATTGGTTTCATGAGACCGTGGTTCAATCATGTAACACCCATATGCTCACGTGAGCAAATACCAAGACCTCTTGAAGAGTTGGTGACTTGTTGATGAAAGAATGATTAAATGCTGGTTTAATTTATTCGAAAAATGCTCGTCTGAGCCTTAGGTGATAAAACCTAATTAATTATAAAGAGGTGAGGGAACGACCAAGGGGTTATGAAACCTTCCCTGGGTGGTCACGGGATCAAGTGTTGATCGTTCCATGAAGTTCCAAGTCGTTTGGAAGAGTTTTAGACCTAATACGTGCAATTGCACAAATTAGGTCAAATTGTGAAAATATGTAAAACCGGCTCATTGAGAGCCAAAGAGACAACCTTGGTCGATCAAGGTAACATGATCATGTCCCCAAAGTGTTCGTATCTCAGTTCTGAGAATTTTGATATTTTCGGATGTGCGTTTGAGCAATCATTTTAGAAAATATGAAGAAACTAGGGTTTTTGATAAAACCGTCAAAACTTCATGAGATGAAGGAAAAATAATGAAAAGGTGAAAGAATTATGAAGTATGGGACCGGCCATGGCCAAGGAATGGCCGGACGGCCAAGGGGCCAATCCCACACGTTTTTCCAAAATTTTCATAATATTTTCATGATTTTATGGAAATATGATAAAATCAAGGAGTTTTGGTAAAATTAAAGAGTTTTGTTCAAATCAAGGAGTTTCCATGAGATGAGAGAAACATAAAAAATAATAATAATATAATAAGGGACATGTAGGACCAGCTTTGAGCATGGTTGGCCGGCCAGGGCCCGGTCCCGTGCGTTTTACCTAATTTTATGTATTATTTCACAATTTAAAAGAACTTTCATAATTTAAAGGAAATATCATGAAATCAAGGAATTTCATGGGATTATGAAAACATGAAAAATATAATAATAAAAAGGGACGTGTGGGGCCATTTAGGGCTTTGCCGACCGGCTATGGCCCGTGCACACGGGTTTTCCTAATTTTATATTATTTTTCATGGGCCAAGGAAATATCATGAGATTAAGGAGTTTTCATGAAATTAGGGAAATAATAATAAAATAATGAGGAATCATGAGGTGTGGGGCCGGATGGGACCACGGCATGGCCGGTTGTCCAATGGTCACGCCCCACAATATTCTTCCCTAATTTTATATTATTTCTTTGGTGTGAAAGAAACACCATGAAACTTAGGAGTTTCCTCAAAACGAAAGATATTTGTTCAATTGAAAGAATTTTCATGAACTCAAGGAAAATAACAAAAAATATGATTAAAATATACGAAACTGGTGTGGGATTGACCACGACACGGTTGGCCGGTCAGTGGGCCCATGCTCCCAGCGCCTTGGTCAATTTTTATTTATTTATTATTTTCTTTCCTATTTTGCATAGGTTCATCGTCTCGTCGTATTTTGAAATACTCGTTCGTGCGGTGATTGTTAGTGCTTCGTCGTTGAGTACACTTTCACCATTTAAATCGGGGCTTACTCAGAGGTATCTTAGACGACCGTGTGTTGAATATTTATTACTAACCCATGGAATTCTGATGGGAATAACCATGGTTTGCAATAATGAAATACTGCGAATAATTTTGAATATTTTCGGAAATTCAGTGGATGAATCCAAGAATTTAGGAATAATTAACTTATGGCTCTATACTAGCAGAGCAAGCTGTCTAGGAGCATTAATTATCCCGACATGAGCTTGCTGGAGCTTCATATCCTTTATATAGTCAGGGTAAACTCGTTGTTTGTATCTAGAAGACGTTATTGCACTATACTAGCAGAGCAAGCTGTCTAGGAGCCGTCCATCTTGTGATACTATATAGAAATAATTACTGAAGTGTTCAGTATTTATGAGATATGATGTTGCCTAGCCATGAGACTACACGTACTCTAAGAGAAAGTATTCTCAGTCAGAGATTTGATGAGAGACCCGTGTCTCAATACATATATGTTGTTGTTCAGTAGAGAGGCTACACATCTGCATGTACTCTGAGAGAAAGTATTCTCAGTCAGAGATTCGATGAGAGACCCGTGTCTCAATACAGATATGTCATTGTCTATCCGAGAGACTACATATTTGCATATACTCTGAGAGACAATATTCTCAGTCAGAAATTCGATGAGAGACCCGTGTCTCAATATAGATATGTCAGTTTCTAGCCGAGAGACTACATATCTGCATGTACTCTGAGAGACAGTATTCTCACTCAGAGGTTCGATGAGAGACCCGTGTCTCAATACTCGCATCTGATTGCCGGATCAGAAGTTCGTATAATTATGGGTTTACGATTTTAGCCTTTGTCGAAAATCCACCATCTACAGTTGGAAAGAGTTTGGACCCAATATGAACAATTGAGCAAATTAGGTCAAAATTGTGAATATGCGTGGGACCGACACCTTGCCAGCCTTAGGGACGGACTTGGTCGGTCAAGGAGGCATGCCCATGTCGCCACAATGTCCGTGTCTCAGTCATGAGAGTTTTGGTATTTTCTTATGTGCGTTCGAGCAATATTTTGAATTTTCAGAAGAATTCAATCTTTAACTGAAATTCTTGATTTTGCTCGAATGAGCAAGTAGAACTTTGCTTGTTTGATCAAAATTTGAGAAATATTAAAATAATGATATTTTAATACTTGGCGCGAGAAGCCTAGTCGGCCGTGTGACCATGTTGAATTTTTGGCTTTTTCATGGTTTGAGCAATATTTGAGAAAATATGAAGAAACCAAGATTTTTGCTCAAACGGGGGAGTTTCATGAGATGTGGGAATAATAAAACTAGGTTTTGTAAAGTGTGGGACCGGCCACGGCCAAGGCATGACCGGACGGATAGGATCCGGGTTATGTGACACTTTTCCTAATTTTATATTATTTTTCATGATACGGAGGAGAATTCCATGAAACCAAGGAGTTTTGTTGAAACTATGAAATTTCCATGAGATGGGGGAAATAATAATTATGAAAGATCAGGGATTTTAAGGTGTGGGACCGGCCACGGCTAGGTTGCCCGGTCCCACGACACCTTTCCCTATTTTATATTATTATTTCTCATGAAACCGTGAAAATATGGAGAAACCGTGAGTTTTGCCCAGACAAGGAAAGTTGCTAGAATGAAGGAGTTTTCATGAGTTCATGAAAATAATAAAATAATTAAAATAAAGGAAAAAGGGCGTGGGGGACCGGCTGGCCGGTGGGCCGGTCCCCTAGGCGCCACTTTTATTATTTTAATATTATTTTCTCTCTCTTATTTTGTGTAGGATTCATCGTTTGTCCATATTTCTAATGATCGTTCATGCATTTGGGTGCTCGTTCGTGCATCATTGTCGAGTACACTTGCACCATTTTATGGGGATTGCTCGGTGATAGTCCAGATGCTCGATTGTTGAGTATTTATTACTAATTCATGAAATTCAGTGGAGAATGGTTCATGAAACCGAGTAATAAAAGTGAATAGTTGTTTATTATCAATCCATAGGATCAGCCGTGAATTCGACCATGGATTCGGAATAACAAAATGAGCATTACCATCCTATGGGATTGTGGATTCGACCATAGAATCGGAGTAACAAAAGTAGTCATTACCATTCCATGAGATCATTCGTGGAGTCGACCATGAAATCGGAGTAATAAAAGTATCCATTACCATTCAATGAGATCAGTCGTGGATTCGATTATGAAATCGGAGTAATGAAATTATCTATTACCATTCCATGAGATCAGTCGTGGATTCGATCATGAAATCAGAGTAATTAGATAAAATAGATTATCTTCTAGGAATTCAGTGGTGAATGTCACGGTAGAATTAATCTATTGCAGAAGGGATATTAGCCAGTTAAAGCGTCATACCCCGTTCCGAAAGGTGCATAATAATGAGACGACTAATATCCTGAAGGCGTTATTTCTCTCAATCATACAGAGAACCGCCTGGATCTATACACGGTCTCTCTACATAGTTAGGGAACAGTGAGTGTCACCGACGTCCTGAAGGCGTTATTGCTCTCAATCTTACGGAGAACCGCTCAATCTTTCTTCTATGTAGAGGTGGGTCTCTCTCATGTAGTCAGGGAACAATGAGTATCACCGACGTCTGAAAGGCGTTATTGCTCTCAATCTTACGGAGAACCGCCCGATTATGTTATTCTACATAGAGGTCATGATGAAATGTGTGGCACCGAACGCTCAGCTAATGGAGACCTTTCAGGAAACATATTCATCATGGCTTCATAAAATATGAATCATCACATGCCCGAAGCCGTATCAGAAACATGCAGTATCATGATTTTACGGTTTTGACCTTTGTTGAAAATCTACCATCAACAAAAACCAACCAATAAGCACCATACTTCCCAGTTTTGGCAGCACATACAATTTATAATGATCCATAAATCACCAAACCCATCATTCCTATTATCCACATATTCTAGATCTTCTCTTCTATCATTGCTGACTCACCTCACAGCCCAGTTACAATATTTATTCAAGATTTTTCCATGTCCTCTTTCTATTTTATTTGAACTTTTTGTTATTTCATTTTATGAAATTTGTCCTCTATTTTTTTCCAAACGATCCTTTCTTGTGCCTTATTTATGTCTTGCTCCATTTATTTTCCAGCCAATACTTCTTTTCCAACTCAATCTTCGGATGTCTTTCGATGTTTAGGCTCGTCTTCTGTTTTGTGTTCTATGTCAATTTCCTTATGAGTCGGTTGTTTCTTTCCCTTTCTGTAACGCCCCAATTCGAATTCTAGGTCGGCCGCCCTAAAATCCCAGGTGTGGCATACTCATGGACCATTTTACACACTCAAACCGTCATACCAACAAATGGAGATCGGGCTATTGTTTGGAGTACATTGACAATAATCCATAAATAAAAGAATTTATTTAAATAAAGTTTATAAGGAAAATTATAAATTGAATTGAATCTTTTAGAAACAAAATAAAATAATCCTCGACTCGTAGGTCGGTCTCCCAGATAAATGCGAAGAACTTGTTTAAAAGAAACAAGGCCTCGTCCTTAAAAGAATTCAATAAAATGTTTAGCTAATTTAAAACCTCAAAGTTATGACGAAGTAGCTTTTCGAAACATAAATGTAATCTACAAGGTAGGTCGCTCCACGATCACGGTCTCCTGAAGAAAGAAAAAGATAAGTTGGGTCATACCCCAACTAAAAGTAGCATTTCACTCCCTTATATCTTTCAAATACGATTTAACAAGCCCTAGAAATGATTTTTATCAACAAAAATGCTTGATTAGGAGTAAAACGATTTGTAAGCATTGGTGCTATTAAAATACCATTTAAATGAAGATGCCTCGGGAAGTAAAAATAAATCAACCGGAATTAAAACATGAGACGTAAACATTTCCCGTAACCACGTCCTAATACATTTTGCTAACTGCCCCTCTCTTGGTTCATTGTCTAACCGTACGACAAACTATATCAACCCTTGAGTAGTCCACTAAGTTCTCCTACCATGCGCTGGAAAACTTAATGTTGTCGAACCCATAGAAAAATAATAGATCCATATATATCTTTTAGGCGACCCGCGGTCACCGCCGTAATATACAATGGAAGTCGAGCCAACTACGGGGGATGGAAGATGACGCAAAACAACCACACCACTCATTCACTCTAAATGGTGATAACATGACTGCAATCACCACAAATTGGCAGTCACCAAACAATCCTACACACATCCTTTCAAGTCATTGAATCGCTATGACGGTACATGAGTATAAATCACTCCCTGCGCAACACCTAGTTGTGCAAAAACTTACAGACAAAAGCTAGTCAAAACAGGTCACAAACATCAACGTTTCCGGACTTTATTAAGCAGTTACATCCCGGACTTTATTAAGCAGTTACATCCTAACTGCGACAAGTCTTTCGCATACCATTTAATCTAATCAATTGTCACCACTAACCAACCATTCTAGCATACCGTACCTACTCAAGTGATTAGTCAATCTAAGCTTGGGTGTAACCACTTCAAACGGTAGTACTCAGGTTGCTACTCTTTAGTTTGGTTGATTAATACAACCAATGAAATCCTAGAACCGTACAGTAAACATTAGGAAAATAAAAAATAAAAAATAAATCTAAACAAAAAGCTGACAGAAACTCATCAGGAGGATCTAACTGGGAACCCATATAGATACCTAGCTTAAAACATCTAGACCATACGTATTACCCCAGTAGTACTGTCGAAACACCACGAGTCATTCACTTACAGTTCGCATCCCGTTGTACTTGCCTACTTGGCATAATCAGAAATCACTCACCTTTCATGATCCTAAAGCTAGAAGAAAATTTTTTTACGAAAAAACATACTTTCTTCTTCTTACTTTGATTTCTTAGGACTTATCTAAACTCATTAGATAAAACTCTAAAAGGTATAAGAGTAAGAAAACCTACCTGATTCGAAGAAACAACAATCATTCCAATACTTGACGAACGTTCAACCTTTATTCAATCTTCTTCCTTCTTCCAAATTTTTTATAGCAGTTAGAATTCTTACTGAAATGAAGTTTCAGTGTGGTTGGTTTCTTCTCTAATATTTTCGTGACAAAAAAATATAACCCTAATCCCTAAAATATATTTTCTGTTATAGGGCCTACAGCTCATAGATGTGCGGCCCAACTAGATATTTAGGGTCTCCCTTCTATATGTATATAAAGGACATTGTTCCGTGTAATCCTGCTGATGATCAAATAAGAAACTCTGCCTATTTTTCTATAATTCTCACCTTTATCACTACAAAATGTTATCAGGCACGAGTTCTACCGTGAAGCTAAAGTTGGAATGAATGATTTTTTTTTACTGATCAAGCCAAAAATCTCACGGTTGGCGCAAAACAAAAAGGAATTTCTTTTTTTTGTTATCGCAAAATTTTAGAGGAGGTCTAGAGTGTTTGTAATTAGGGATTTGGGAGGGGAGATCTCTTGTTCGTGAAAGAGGCAAAGAGGATCTGTTGCCTGCTCCTGAAATAAAATGGGTGAAAGATGAAAGCATTTTCATATGATACCCACTCAATCCGACACGAGTAATGATACCCACTCATACCAATTCAATTTTCTTTTAATTTAATTGGAAAACTAACATGTATATCTGAACCAAATCTTTTTCTCTTGGTAACATATGTCCTGCCATCACCCACTTTTTGATACATCTCTGCGCTGATCGATTAATTTATGTATTTTTGCTTCATATGCTTCCAATATCATGATTGATTTTTTTTGTCTTTCCTGTTTGTTTCGGAATCTCAATTGCCAAGTATTTTATCATATCATAATGTTTAATAATCACTAATTATCTAAAACATGGAGTCCAACTTTGTGCACCCCTTGTATACCGGGGTGCACATTCCGGCTTCTATTATTTGTCGAGACAGTCTAAAAAACCACCTCACAAACCACCTCCGGCTTTTACTGTACTTTTTTTTTCTTTGCTTTTTTTTTCTCCTAGAGTTCCGCCTAAAAAGAGAGACATTATAAAAAAAAAAAAAAACTGCCATTAACACCTTTCCTTACTTTCTCTATTCAGTATCGATCATCATAAATCCTTTTATATGCTAAACGGGAGAAAGTGAGATCAAATGCAGATGATAAGAGAAAGATTTCTAACAAAATCAAATGTTAGAAAATAGAAGATGTAAAAGAAGACCTAATAATTTAAAGTAGGGCAGAATATGCTTCTACAGAGACTAAAAGAGAACTGCTTCTTGTAAATCCGGATTTAGTTTGAGCTTGATGTTCAAATCTCTAATCAATGATTAATAAATCAGTGTTCAAATCTTTAGAAAAAGCTCTATGTATGATCTTTAATTTTTTAGGACTCCATCTTGTGACTGATATTTTACCAGTTGAAATAAAGGAGATAAGAGGATCAATTTCATTCACATGTACAGAACTAAGAGCTTCGATGCTTAATAGGGTAAGTTCAAATACTAATTCTAATTTAAGAACCTTAGAAGATGCATATATTTCGGATGCATATATTTCTGTCTATGTTTTCTTTAATGAATTAAAACAAAGAAATTATATTATCAAAACCAATAACCCATTCCAGTGACTAAAACTCCAAATCTTGTCTGATCAAGAATCCTTCTTTTTATTCTTGATTAAAAATCGGCTGCTTCCGCACTGGTGGAGAAGAAAGTTCATGGAGGAAAAATCTTGTCCGATTTTAACTTGATTTCTCTGATTTAATTCTAATTAAAAAAAGAAGAAGAAAAAAGTCAAACAGAAAAACCGGAAACCATGTGGTTTGAGGAAAAAAAGGTGGAACAATTTATTCCAATAGTTGGGACCGGAATGTGCACCCCGGTTTAGTGGGGGTGCAAAAAGTTGGACTCTAAAATATGATTCCATAAATCAATAATGTTGTTATTGCTAGATCTGATGGCATATCCTAGGTTAGATTAATTTTTGGATTTAAGGAACCCATAATTGAACGTCTTCACGCTGTTGATTCATCTACCATATTCCACTAGCCTTTTTTTCCTATCAAATCTATCCAGTATCGTAATACGTTTGTGCATTTGATTACGATAATCTTCTGAGAACTGAGGAGAAGGGAGAACATCTGGGAACATATGAGCAGTTCCGATGTGGGAGAGGAGGACCCGATCCGACCCAACCCGAATGATCTAGTCCCGTTCCAACTCGGCCGATCCAGTCCCGTTCTAACCCGGCCGATCCAATCCCGGTCCAACCAGCCCCAACTCTGTCATGTCCTGTCTGTTCTGGGAAAGCTGTTCCGGTTTTGTTTACATATACACCGAGAACCAACCAATATACGAGGAATGTCACTAATGTAATGAGGATTTTTACATTGAATACCTGTTGGGCTTATTTATTTATTTTAGAACATGCCTAGTTCTGTTTTTTCTTCTTAAGATAAGTCCATAAACGGCCAAATTTAAATTATGAGTGCTGATCCCGATCATTAAGTATGTTGGTCTAAATATTATTTTTTTCTCTTGAATATGATATTCTATATGGTTGAATGATGTTTATCTTTTGTTCAATTGGTTGTACCAACTCGATTCCAATGTATGTATTCATTTGGGATTTAGAAGTACTTGGACCATTATTGCGTCCTTGATATTTTCTTCCCATAATTTGAATGCTCCGTGGAATGTAATCCATTTGCTCGACTATTAAGTTTTCAGCAGTTTCAAAAATACATTCAAATAAAATCACATGTATTCAAATTTTGTGGAAGAACTCACAAAAGATGATATGAGTCAGAAATTTCCATTTCTCCACTTCATCCATGATACTAACGAACCAATATATGTTAAAGTATGACAACAAGAGAACTACCTTTAGTAATATATTCAACCTAACGTAAGTAGTTGACATGTATAGTGAGATTCTCTTGGCCTGTTGAGATAAAAAAAATTCTCAAATTAAGCTTAATGTAGCAAAATTAAAAATGGAAAGAATCCTGAAGTAATGAGGGTTAGACGTACCGACACATATAAATCATGTGAAAAGGGACATATATATCATGAGAAAAACAAAAATAAAGATGTTTTTTTTCCCAGCAGTAATGACACCAAAGTACATGTATCAATTGAACGTGGGATGAAGCTAAGATGTGATTCTAGATCTCACCAAAGAGTTTGGAATGAATCTTCTTACTGGTATTGGTATAAGCAATGAAATACGGGTACCATAGTAGCAACCGATTTCCATAGGAATGTCATAATTTAGACATCAACTTTAATGACAAGAAGAACTTTGCCTGGCCAATTGACTATTTAATTGAACTAGATCCAATATCTGCGCTTATGGAATGAAAAGTACACCATTCCCAAGAAACATAAATTCTCTAAAGCACTTGAGATATATCTGGATGAAACGTAACATATATTCACTCTAAATTAATTGAGTTGAATCTCACTTTTGTTACTAATAAGGCCACATACTAATTTAATATCTCAAGACTCAATGTCTAATAGATAGTGGTTTCCTTCCCACTTAAGGAATTTAAACTAGTTGTTGAACTATTTCCTTTTAATGTGACTACGAGGATTGGATCATCGAGAGCATCACTACTCAAAATTTGTTTTCAAGATAGAAAAAAAACGTCACAATATCTCTACATGTACAAGGGATAATCACACCTTGTTAAATTCCAAAGAAACCCATGCAAATGGATATCATGTGGAACCTGACTGTAATGATAATGTAATTGATTGCATCTTTTATAGTTGTAGATGGTGTATTTTTGACAAAGGTTAAAATCGTAAACCCATAATTATACGAACCTCTGATCAAGCAATCAGACGTGAATATTGAGACATTGATCTCTCATTGAATTATTTGATTGAGAATACTTTCTCTCAGAATGCATATAGATATGTAGCCTCACAGCTAGACAACGACGTATCTCATGAATAACTGAACACTTCAGTAATTATTTCTATCGCGGGATGGACAACTCCCAGACAGCTTGCTCTGCTAGTATAGATCAATGACGTCTTCAGGATACAAACAGCGAGTTTACCCTGACTATGTAAAAGATATGAAGCTCCAGCAAGCTTATATCAGAATAATTAATGCTCCTAGACAGACCGCTCTGCTAGTATAAAGTCATAAATTAATTATTCCTAAATTCTTGGATTCATCCGCAGAATTTCTGAAAATATTCAAATATTTTCGCAGATATTTCATTACGCAAACCATGGTTCTTCCCAGCAGAAATCCATGGATTAGTAATAAATATTCGACGCACGGGGATCAGATCTACCTTATGAGTAAGCCTTTTTTCAAATGGTGCAAGTGTATTCAACAATGATACATTAACAACCACCGCATGAAAGAGTATTTCAAAATACGATGGAACGATGAACCTATGCAAAATAGGATGAAAAATAAAAAATAATAAAAAATTGACCAAGGTGCTGGGAGCATGGACCCACTGACCGACCGACCGTGCCGTGGTCAATCCCTCACCGGTTTCATATTTTTGTTGTTTTCCTTGAGTTCATGGAAAACCTTTCACTTGAACAAATATCAATTGTTTTGAGGAAACTCCTCAATTTTATGGTGCTTCCTTCGCGCGGAGGAAATAATATAAATTAAGGAAAAACATGATGTGGGCGTGACCATTGGCCAACCGACCATGCCTTGGTCCCATCCGTCCCCACACCTCATGGTTCCTCATTATTCTATTATTATTTCCCTAATTTCATGAAAACTCCTTAATCTCATGATATTTCCTTGGTCCCATAAAAAATAATAAAATTAGGGAAACACATTGCACGGGCCATGGACGGTCGGACAAACCCTAGGTGGCTCACACGTCCCACTTTTTTATTAGCATATTTTTCATGTTTTCATAATCCCATGAAATTCTTTGATTTCATGATATTTCCTTCAAATTATGAAAATTCCTTCAAATCATGAAATAATACATAAAATTAGGGAAAACGCACGGGACCGGGCTCTGGCCGGCCAACCATGCTCCAAGACGGTCCCACACGCCCACACGTCCCTTATTTTATTTATTATTATTTTTTATGTTTCCTTCATCTCATGGAAACTCCTTGATTTCAACAAAAACTTTTTAATTTTGGCAAAACTCCTTCGTTTTATCATATTTTCCTAAAATCATGAAAAATATTACAAAAATTATGAAAACGTGTGGGATAGCTCCCTTGGCCGGCCGGACATACATTTTCCATGACTGGTCCCACACTTCATAATTCTTTCACTTTTTCATTATTTTCCTTCATCCGATGAAGTTTTGACGGTTTTATCAAAAAACCCTAATTTTGTCATATTTTCTCAAATGGTCGCTCAAACGTGCACCAGAAAATATCAAAATTCTCAGGACTGAGACACGGTCGTCTCAATGATGAAAGCATGTTACCTTGACCGACCAGGGTTGTATTTTTGGCTCGCAATGAGCCAGTCCCACGTGTTTTCACAATTTGACCTAATTTGCACAATTGCACGTATTAGGTCCAAAACTCTCCAGATGATTTCAGAATTTGACGGAGCGATCATCATTTGATCCCGTGACCACCTAGGGCCGGTTTCATGACCCCTTGGTCGGTCCCTCACCTTGTCATAATTAATTAGGTTTTATCACATAATACTGAACGGGTTTAATTATGTTTGGAAGGCTTATCCGAAGGTATATTTCTGTCCAATACCACGGCTTGCTAATAGTTACCACAATTTACCACGAGCTTTCCAATATACCCAAGCCGGGTACTATCTAATTAGAAAATAACGGATGTATCCCAAATATAGTCGCACTGATGTCGCGTTTGGATGGGCCATATAAATATGAAAAGTATACTCCGGATACCAAACTATTTCTCTCTCTTGAGATATGCAGCCAACATCTCCCTTCGTCGCCTTCAAACCCTAGTTCATTTGGTGCAAAATATACCCAAACTAGTGCTTTCACCATCAAATTCAAGCTAACGTAAGCTAAATTCAATCCCTACCTTCACCGTAACTCGAATGATTTCAATGAATTTGGGTGTTTTCCTAACTTTTTCTTTTATTATGTCCAGGGTTTTGGGCTTTCGGCACTGGTAAAAGCTTCATAACTAGTAAATTCTTCTTCATCTCAGTAAAGTGGTTCCATGGGTATCGAATAGTTATTTAAATTCTGAAAATAATAAATTACTACATAGTCATGTTGGTGATATGCAAAATCATATGCATCCTGCTTATACTTAATTATTTGTTTATTTAACAATTGGAGACCCAATTGGGATAGATAATTAAGGTTTTATCGCTGAATTTAATTTGTCAAGACCATGGTTTAGTTCAACATCTTGAAAAAGAAAATTGTTTCTCCTTTCAGATACTGACCATATGAAACCATATATCTTAAATACAGAATTTTAGTACTTTGACACCTTTGGGATTAAGAATCAGTGGATGTAGAATTCTTTGCAAACGTAAGTATGTGTAGTTCTTCTTTCTCGAAATCCACTGAACCTGATTTGTTATATATCGGCAGTTGAGTGAATGGCTGTGATAGTAAATTGATTGGTTGTCCTTGGTGTTAGGGAAAGATGTCTGCTACTACAGCGGGAGGTTCATCGGATACTGACCTCCAATATGATGTCAATTCCAAAAAATCTTTAGAGACGGCTTTTGCATCTGTTGAATCATTGGAATGTAATTCATCGGGAACTGAACCATAGTATGTTTGTTTCATTCGTTCTCATAAAGTCTTTTATTTCATAGTGTTGTTTAGAGATAAGTTTTCAACATATTACCATTTGGAGATGCAGTAAATTTTGTAGATGGTGAGGTTTGCCATTTGGAGATGCAGTAATTTTTAATAATAATATAGATGATTGTAAGATGAACATATTACCAAAAGTTAGTATGCGTCTTTTAGATTCATTAGAATTTGCGTTTTATAACTACATTGGTGTTGAAATTATTAGATGGTTTGAGAATAACCATGTCAAAGAATCCTCCTCCCTTCAAAATATTGTAGTTGCTGAATATCCTTGAAGAAACTGACTTCAAGCATCTCATGTGTATAACAAGTTTGTTAACCCACAGAAGTATCGGGATAACTACCCAAGAGTAACGAATCACGCATTTATGCATCTTATGCCCACGATCAAGGGTCGTTTGAGCGAAAACTCTTATGCAGTATTTGCTTCAACGGCAGTTGGCCACTTCCTGGATATGCTTGAAACCCTTAACAGCAGTACAATTTTGCATTATCTAGTCTCATGGAAAATTGAGAGACAAAATGATGGTGATCCATTTTGTATGAACTTTGGGGTTGGAGGGAATATCTTGAGGTTTGGGATGAAACAATTTGCACTTGCTACGGGACTTAACTTCAAGTTGACAGCTGCAACAAAGGAAGATCTAAATAACCCACTCCCAAAATGTGTCACGGATTCACCAATTATGAAAACTCATTTCCCTGGAGAAAAAAGGGTAACAGTAAGCAACCTCTGGACGCGATTCGAGAAACGAGATTTGACCACCTGAACCGACGATGAGAACGCTAAGTTGGCGCTTCTCTTATTTGTGCATGTTATTCTTTTGGGATGCCAGGCGAGAGATGTAGTAAAGGGAGCATATTGCCATTTGGTGGACAACTTGAATATCTTCAACAAGTTCCCATGGGTTCATGTTAGTCTTAGAAAAACCATCCGCAGCTTTCGATCAGCTCTGGTTGTGAATGATGGAAAGAAAACTAAGAAATCCAGCGTTGTCAAGAAAGACAAGGAACCAAAGAATAGTGGTCGGTTGGGCTTGCCGGCTCATTACAGGGTGTTTGGACTGTCATACGCTCTGATGTTAAGTGCATATTTTGCATATATTTTCTGTCGATTCCATGCTAGTAATTGCTTAGTTTCTTGCGAATTATTGTATATTACTCTTGTTTTCTATTATTTATATTTTATTAGGTGAATCATCCGAAAAGAAGTGAAAGGAGCTACAAAAGTGAAGTCCACAAACGGAGAAGGGCCAAAGACCAAGTGTAACTCATTTAAACCTAGGAGTTCTTGCTATCACATTGAAGAGGACGAAAAGACGAAGCCTACGGCGAAAGAATGATGTCAATCCGATGTCGTATGAAGAAGTTATGGGTGAAATGAGAATTTAAGCTTGTTGGTTATCCGAAACTGACAGTTAAACAAAGATTGCTATTGACAGCCCATCAGACGTTAAGGGGCAGATAAGCTTCATTAGAAAACTAAGCTTTCAGTCCTGGGAGACTGACAGTGGAATAGCATTATAAAGGCACCTGCAACACTGATAGGGGCTGCCGCCATCAGCTTCTTCACATTCACGACCAGTTCAGGGTTGATGCCGTTGATGGTTCAGATCGACAGGGTACGAAATGGAGTTTGGTACGAAAAACTAGAGTTTGCTGTGGCTTATAACCGATGGTAAAGATCAAGGTGTTGCTGCCATTATCGGAACTTGATGATGGGGCTGGATAAGAAACAAAATAGAAGGAGAAGGCAGTAGTGGTGTTGTTCATGATCGATGTTAGAACTCGGTTAGTAACTCGAGATTTGTTAATGGGTGGCAGCTGACGATGGAGTTGGTACGTAATGTTTCTTTGCTTTCGATGGGGGAGTTGAGACCAAGCATGGAAGAGCTGATGATGACTATGTTTGTGGATAAGAGCTTGGCTTCGGTTAGAGCTGATGGACTGAGCTCGAGATGATAAGTTCACGGATAAATGATGATGGCAACAGAGTCTGGCAGTGATTATATGGAAGAACTTGAGGTGCAGTTGATGACGAATATAAGTGAGGCTATGGAAGTTACGTGCAAATAGGATGGTTTCACTCCGGAGAAGAGAACCGAGGTGATGGAAACCAATAGAGTTGGCTGTCAGCTGCGATGTTGATCAGTGACGAAGCTGTAGATGAGTTGTTGTAGCTGATAGAATACATTACCGGTGATCAGCGACTGAAGGAAGAGCTCGAGTTGAGAACTTTACAGTGGTGCTGCTGTGGCTCGAATAGGAAAGTGATGAGTTTTGGTAGAGGATAGGCTGCTGCCATTATCGGCAGTATATGCTGTGACGGAGGAGTGACGATAATGTCATTGCAGGAGTTCAGTGTGATGAAGAAACGAGCTCGAGTTAATGGAAGTGAACAAGAGAAGCTCGTAATGATGTTGCTGCCATTCTCGATGCGTTTGAACAATAATGGAGTTAATCGCATAGTACATGAAGATGAAGAACATGTGATAGTTCTTGCTGGTTGTCATGAAGAACTCAACCGAGAAAAGGGATAGATTGTTGTTGTTGGCAGTGATGGAGAAGATCTGAGAATGGTATTGACTGAGCAGCAAAAGATGGAGTGTGCTAGTGGTCTGTTTATCATGAGAGCTTGGAAGTTGATGGTACTCGAGTTGAAGAATTTAGTCACAGTGAAGAGACGGCGAGAATGAAGCTATAATGGGTTCGAGAAGTGAGGAGAGTTTACGGATTGAATGTCCCAACCGAAATTGAAAGAAAAATAAAGTACGAAACATCCAGGAGAACAATCGGACGGAAAGTCCTGACCGTAACAAGATTTGATGGAATACACTGTTAGTTCCATGGAACTGACAGGCCATGTAGCAGTTGAAGTGAAGATAATGGGTTGGGTCTTCTTCAGTTTATGCGTGGCCCATTTAAGCTATGTTAATTTCTACTCACGGCCAGACTTTGGCAGTGACTTAATTTGGTGTTTTGGCGAATTTTGGCAATTCCTTTGCACGGGATTCGAGCACGGGCGCAACTACAACTTGGAGACTATATAAGAGGCATCTTAACCTAAGTTTTAATATCTCATATATATCACACATCTCATAATACACTTTGGTTCTTCATTCATATTTTTTAGGGTTTACCCCTTTAGGGGGAAACCATGAAACGGTGTAACATGAGAGGCTAAACTTAATTGATTAGGATGAATTCAATGTTCTAGCGTGAAGCTCTATTATTATACAAGTTTTTCGGAGTTTTAATCATCTTATCATTTGTCTTTACCATATTTGATCTTTATGAGTGATTCTTAGATTGATTTGGGATGCATACTAGATTAGTCTATTAATAGTTCTATTGCTAGTGTTGGGTTAGAGGATAAGTAATCGTCGAATAATTAATACACATGTAGAAATCGCGAGACCTTGCAGAGGGATTCTGTGGATCAATTGCGAGTGAAGACAACATCAGCAAGTGAACCTTGAGCTAAGAGTTTAACTACTGGGATCAACCTAATTCACAAATCCTAAAGCATTCAGTTGGATTACACCTTGAGTGAGCTACTACTTGGTGGTTCGGTTGAATAAAAACTGATATTGGAGAGCTTCTGTATCTGTGGAAAAAAGGAGTTTTGGGGATAGCACTGAGCTAGCTGATATTCTACGGTTGGTGATATATGATTCTTACGAAAGGTAAACGAGTATACTATGCAAGTCAACGTTTGGTAATAGGGAATGACTCCTAATCATCTTTTCATCTTATTATTATTATTATTATTATTATTATTATTATTATTATTTTTATTTATTATAATCAAACCAATACCCCCTTTTTAGTATTTTTATTTTGCTGAACGACATAACATATCGATTACACTGCTCTTCGTGGGAACGAACTTGACTTCCATTATATTACCAGTTAATTAGTGGAAAATATCTTGAATAATTTGTTGTGGTTACGACACGCATCAAATTTTGGCGTCGTTGTCGAGGAGCAGTTGTTAATTGATTTTTTATTTGTTTAGCTTGTTTTTATTTTTGATTTTCTACCAACCATCCTATGGGTATAATCAAAACCAATTTTTTGGCTATGAACAATATCCCACGGAACCTTATGGATATTCTCATACATGTCAACAACCTTATGACGGGCATGTAAATGAACAATCGCAAGGATGGAAGGATAGTTATGTTTCTGATCAAAACTTATGATAGTGTAACCAAACCCACTCATATTGCTCATATTTCACCTATTCAAAGGGAAGAGTTGCGGTCTAGTTACTCTTTTTTGAGTAATGATAGAAAACGTGTAAATATCAGAAAACTTTATAAGAGATACAATCAACTGGAAGAAGATGGAGCATCAGAGGAGACTCTTCAAGAAATTGAAAGGGCCATAAAAATAGAATTCCAGTATCGTTGGGATAGTGAAGATTATGAGGTTGACGAAGATTCCGATGAAGATGAGCAACCTTTAGAAAGTTCATGCAATAATGGTAAAGTTATTCCATCTCCGGATCATAATAACGATCACTCGCCTATTCAAAAGGAGGAGAACGGATATGACATAACCGTTGTTATCAATGGTGTAACGTACAAAAGTGAAGATTTTAGGATTTGCACCAATGAACTAGATTTTTTGGGAGAGGATTCCGATTCCGATGACAAGGTTGTTGAAGAGATGGAGATTGAGAATGAAACCAAATTGATTAAAGTTGTGGAAGACCCAATTGAGCTTGTCTTGGAATATAGTTCAATAGAGGACCACGATATACTTGAGGTAAATAATTCAATGAAGTTAATTAAGAATGATGAGGATCCGAAACAAGGTTTGTCTAATCCTTTGCATAATTTAATATCTATTGATCCTTTCCATCCAATTGAAGTAGATTTTAAAAGAGTTGTTAACCCAACTTTTAGGAAAATACCTCACTTAGGATTGGAGTTATGTGCTTCTAAAGTTTTAACGGATTATTTTGCTTCTAAGTATCCACCACTTGATATGTTTGATTCTAATAGTTTGCAGGTTCGGCATGCTGAAGAACCTTTTGAAGTTCCCGAATTCTATGTTCTCTATCCACTTTCGAGTGTAGAAATGACTAAGTGTGGGGGAAACTTAAATAAAGCGATAGCTTCAATATTTATATCTTGTATTAATGTTTTTATGAAGCTTTTATTAGAATTGCAGATTGTTTTCTGGGCAGACTACCAGATTTTCAGATTGTTGGTATATGGACGATAACAAAAGAGTCGGGCTGACGACTTTAAACCAAGCGCTAAATGGGAGGCAACCCATAGGTTTTGTATCTTAAACCCTTTTATTTTTTTGTTTTTATTGTTTTCATATCATATTTGCATCCCCATGTTTAATTTCATTGAGTCTGTAATCTATCTTAGAAGAGAATTATGACGAATACCTTTTCGTCAGAAAATTCAGACTGGCATAGTTCAGTCCAGAGACAATAACTGTCAGACCATTTTTCGAAATACTGTGCCCTTTTGATACTGTGTCGAAAACACGTAGATGAACAACCTTTGTGAAATGGAGTTTTTCCAAATTCCTTACCAATTTGCACAGTTTTTGCGTTTTAGATGCTGTTACGTTAGAATTCAGAACTTTCGGTTTTACACATTGAGGACAATGTGAAGTTTAAGTGTGGGGGAGTATTTTGCATATAGATTTTTCAAAATTTTGCATAAAAAACCTTCAACTTGTAGAGATTTTAGAGTCACTAGCATACTTCTAGGTATGTTTACATAGAGATTCTGACCGACATAACTGAACTTGGAAGTGTTAGGGAACTACATTCGGATTTCTTACGAATTGGAGTGTTAAATAATGGATTTAATCATGCCGGTGATGAAAATTAGGAGCATAGAGAAATGCATTATTAGAGTTGCTGATCAATCATTAGTGGAGACTACCCATTTTCATATCAACAAAGGCACCAGAAAAAAATTTCTTTGTAGTTGACTAAAGAGCTTTCTTTTGAGTGTGTGTCACCATACGTTAATTTCGGGTAGAATGGTGAGCTACCCAACTTCACACCATTTTCAGCACTATTTTTGATCTCTTAAGTGCTAATTTTGTCAATCATGAGGGTGACGTCTATAGATGAAAACCACCTTCTTGTAGTTTGACTTGCAGTTAGCACCATTCTCTCTCTCGCCAACAACAGATCCATAGAAACACATCATCATCAACAATGGAGCGACATCAAAAATCTACAAGGAAGTTGAAGACCTTTGAGGTTTACAAGCAACAATTCAAGGAAGAGCAAATTTCATATCCAAGTAAAGCAACATACAATGAGCATATTTTTACATATATGTTGAAGACTTACACATAAGGAGCGGAATTTTATATCAAAGTATGAAGACTTATTTACAAGAGCGAAGAAAATCAAAAGATGAGAATTATTGAAGTTTATGATACAAAGACAATATAAGATGTGAAGATCAAAGTGGTAAAGTACTTCTTTCATGGCCATGTTATTTTAATTTTGTTATTAATTTTGTAGTTGCAATCTTTTTGTTTAAAAAAGAAAAGAAAAAAAAAAAAAAAAAAAGAGAAAATACAAAAAGATTTGCATTTAAGTTGTTATTTATATGGTCATAGGGAAGAAAAATCTATAAAGAAGTTTCAAGCAACAAGGATATTGAGGAAAAGAGTTACAAATTTTCAAAGTTTTATGAAGTTCAAGAGTTTATCATCAACAGTTGAAGACCGAAGACCAAGAAGATGAAGAAGACGAGCCGAAGGAAGACGTTTCTATTGGATGCTGTGAGAGTGGTGCTTTCATCATTGCAATCATATGTGAAGGTAGTAAGTACTCTCATCCTTGCTATATTGGTTGATTTCCTTTCTTAGAGATCATCAGAAAAATATCTTTATTTTCCACAATTTTGTGGAGTCTCCAGAAATAATTCGGAAGGTTTCCTTCCCACCATTCAACGTGTGTAGGATTCTCTCTTCATTCCTACATGCACACATGTGAGACCCATAAAAAAGTCGTCTTATTGAGTGCAATTATCATAAAATCCTTTTAAGTGAGGCAGAAGTCGAGGCGAAATGCTTATTGATCGTTCTCAAACACGCGTTTCTCTCATTATGGTGTGGTTATTTCTCACTCAAGAATAAAGAATGAATATGTTCTTTGGTATTTCTAACTTCTTATTACTAGCATGCAGAAACTCTATGTCCTCATAGCTCTTTGGATGCTTGGGAAGCTGGAACGCTTTGAAGTTGGAGTAGGTTTTGTGGGTATATCTCTCGTAAGCCATCACGAGACTAAAACTCGTCCACTAGGGACACCTAGGGGTTTAAAGGCCTATTATTCATGCTAAGAGTAACCGTATCCTCGGCGACATGGAGTTGTTGTATTTTAGATAGTTTGCTCGAGGACTAGCAAAAGCTAAGTGTGGGGGAATTTGATAAGTGCATATTTTGCATATATTTTCTGTCGATTCCATGCTAGTAATTGCTTAGTTTCTTGCGAATTATTGTATATTACTCTTATTTTCTCTTATTTATATTTTATTAGGTGAATCATCCGAAAAGAAGTAAAAGGAGCTACAAAAGTGAAGTCTACAAACGGAGAAGGGCCAAAGACCAAGTGGAACTCATTCAAACCTAGGAGTTCTTGCTATCACATTGAAGAGGACGAAGCCTACGGCGAAAGAATGATGTCAATCTGATGCCGTATGAAGAAGTTATGGGTAAAATGAGAAGTTAAGCTTGTTGGTTATCCGAAACTGACAGTTAAACAAAGATTGCTATTGACAGCCCATCAGACGTTAAGGGGCAGATAAGCTTCATTAGAAAACTAAACTGTTAATCCTGGGAGACTGACAGTGGAATAGCATTATAAAGACACCTGCAACACTGATAGGGGATGATGCCATCAGCTTCTTCACATTCACGACCAGTTCAGGGTTGATGCCGTTGATGGTTCAGATCGACAGGGTACGAAATGGAGTTTGGTACGAAGAACTAGAGTTTGCTGTGGCTTATAACCGATGGTAAAGATCAAGGTGTTGCTGCCATTATCGGAATTTGATGATGGGGCTGGATAAGAAACAAAATAGAAGGAGAAGACAGTAGTGGTGTTGTTCATGATCGATGTTAGAACTCGGTTAGTAACTCGAGCTTTGTTAATGGGTGGCAGCTGACGATGGAGTTGGTACGTAATGTTGCTTTGCTTTCGATGAGGGAGTTGAGAACAAGCATGGAAGAGCTGATGATGACTATGTTTGTCGAGAAGAGCTTGGCTTCGGTTAGAGCTGATGGACTGAGCTCGAGAAGATAAGTTCACGGATAAATGATGATGGCAATAGTGTCTGGCAGTGATTATATGGAAGAACTTGAGGTGCAATTGATGACGAATATCAGTGAGGCTATGGCAGTTACGTGCAAAGAGGATGGTTTCACTCCGGAGAAGAGAACCGAGGTGATGAAAACCAATAGATTTGGCTGGCAGCTGCGATATTGATCAGTGACAAAGCTGTAGATGAGTTGTTGCAGCTGATAGAATACATTGCCGGTGATCAGCGACTGAGGAAGAGCTCGAGTTGAGAACTCGACAGTGGTGCTGCTGTGGCTCGAATAGGAAAGTGATGAGTTTTGGTAGAGGATAGGCTGCTGCCATTATCGACAGTATATGCTGTGACGGAGGAGTGACGATAAGGTCATTGCAGAAGTTCAGTGTGATGATGAAACGAGCTTGAGTTAATGGCAGTGAATAAGAGAAGCACGTAATGATGTTGCTGCCATTCTCGATGCGTTTGAACAATAATGGAGTTAATTGCATGGTACATGAAGATGATGAACATGGGATAGTTCTTGCTGGTTGTCATGAATAAATCAACCGAGAAAAGGGAAATATTGTTGTTGTTGGCAGTGATGGAGAAGATCTGAGAATGGTATTGACTGAGCAGCAAAAGATGGAGTGTTCTAGTGGTCTGTTTATCATGAGATCTTGGAAGTTGATGGTACTCGAGTTGAAGAATTTAGTCACAGTGAAGAGACGGCGAGAATGAAGCTATAATGGGTTCGATAAGTGAGGAGAGTTTACGGATTGAAAGTCCCAAACGAAATTGAAAGAAAAATAAAGTACGAAACATCCAGGAGAACAATCGGACGGAAAGTCCTGGCAGTAACAAGATTGGAAGGAATACACTGTTAGTTCCATGGAACTGACAGGCCATGTAGCAGTTGAAGTGAAGATAATAGATTGGGTCTTCTTCAGTTTATGCGTGTCCCATTTAAGCTATGTTAATTTCTACTCACGGCCAGACTTTGGCAGTGACTTAATTTGGTGTTTTGGCGAGTTTTGGCAATTGCTTTGCACGGGATTCGAGCACGGGCGCAACTACAACTTGGAGACTATATAAGGTGGTAATTGAATTATTGTCCCTCCTTTTGATGGACCTTCATAAATATCCCTAAAACTCTTTAAAAATATCCCTGATGGCATAATTGAAAATTCTATTAAAAACAAAATTATCATAATTCCTTATTTACCCTCCCCCTCTTATTTCCTTCTTCTTCACTTCTTCATTTTTATCACGAAGAAAAACAAATTCATCGCTCTCAACACCATCATATCCAGCGCCTCCCACCGCCACCACGATCTCCATCGGCGCCACCGCAACAAGCACTATCTCCTCCGTTACGTCCTCCATTAGTATTAGCAGATCTATGGCGAGTTCCATTTCAACTTATTTTAAATCAAATTTAGAGATCGATTTGATTTTTGATTGTCGATTTGGTAATTTCGAGTTGAGATTTAGATCAACTACTACTGTTGAATAGTAGTGATTCGTTGGTAGTGCTGGACTGGTGGCGGTACGTAGCTAGATCTGCGTCACATTTGGTTATTTAAATGTAATGGAATCGTTGATATTATTGAATGTATATCATCAATTGAAGAAGGAGAAGGTCCTGTTTGTACCAATTCTAGATACCCACATATTCATCAGGTATGCTTTCTTTGAGGTTTCTTTTAGTGATGGATTGGTGTATTTGTTAAATTTCATTATAAGATTTGATTTTTTTTTACACAAGGTTGAATTTAGGTATTAATGGTTATAGGTTTGATTTTTTTTCTCAATTTGAAGGGCTTTCTATAGCTACAGTTTCATGGATTCATTGATGTAATGTTTCCTGATTAACAGTGCTCAATTTATTTCATATTCATTGGTGTAATTTCATATTTTGTGGTTTTTGAAAATTTTAGTTTATGGGTGTGGTAATGGTGTGATGTTGGTTGTAATAGGGGCGTTGGACCGGTGGTAGTGTAGGGATTGGTGGTTGGCTTATTATGTTGGTGTTGGACTAATGGCAGTGGTGGTGCAGTTGGGGTTGTGTTGCTATTGGTATTAGTGATGGTTCATTTTCCTCAAAAAAAGACGATTTCAAGCTCTTGTGCTCAAATCAAATGTGACCAACGGGGAATAGATTGCTTCTGCTGGGTTAGTAATGGACATGATATTTGGTGTCATTTCATAGTTACTTTCCAGCAGTAAGGCGCCAACAGCTGAGCTCAGTACATTGACATGACTTGACAACCTGTGAAGGCCTAGAGTCCTAGACTCCTAGCTATACTCCCACGTCATAGCTAATGTCTTCAACCGAGGTGAAATTTGACTATTATTCTCATTTTTCTAATCAAATCAAAAGATTAAATTTTGTTTTTACAAGAACGGTAACTCTGGTTGATGTATTACATTTACCGCTGGTAAGTGTGTATAAAAGAATTACCATCATAACTAAGATTATAACACCATTAAGATTTCCGGAAGGTCGGCCATAAGGTTATCTTGATCTTTGCTTTTCCACCCGATGGTAACCCTTTGTCACTTTAAGGTCTTTGAATCATATTCTGCTAGCTAGTTATATACTGTGTACATTTTGTCGGTATCCTTTTTTTATTTTTATTTTCTGTTATGTCAGTTGTTTCTCTTTGTTTTCTATTGAGTATTGGCTCATGTATGTTGTGGAACATCTGGAAGTTGATGAAGCTGTATTCAAAGTGGTGGTGCAGTTGGGGTTGTGTGGCTGTTGGTATTGGGGTTGTTTTTGGAGTTAGTGGTTGTGTATTTTTTTGTGTTGAACTAGTGGAAGTGTTGTTGGTATTTGAAGTTGATATTAGAGGTTTAGTGAATTTTTGTTAAGTCGAATCCTATGACCAATTTGGTTAGTTGACGACTTCATTCGGTAACAAAGTTTTCTATGTGTACTAGTTTAGTTGTTTCCAGCCTCTAAATAAAATTGTTTCTCTTGGATTCACATTATTGTCAAAACATACGCATCTGAAAGATAAGCATTTGTAGTTTTAGGGAAGTTAGAGAAGAGTTACCGAGCAACTGTTCCTCCTGGTTTCCTATTCTTGCTTAACATAGTGTATTGAGTAGGTTTATTTCTCTTGGTTTCCTGATCTGTGAAGTTTACAAGTCAGGAAGATAAGCATTTGTAGTTTTAGTGATTTAGAAAAAAGAGTTATTGTGTAGCTATGCCTTTTTACTATTCTTGTTTAACATACTATATGAAATAGTTTTGTTTCTCTTGACTTCACCTGATTTGTGAAGTTGATGAAAAGATTGGTATTTCTAGTTTTTGTGAAGTCCGTAAAAAAGAGTAATTGTGCAACTATGCATTTTGATTTTTAATACTTGTTTATAGTTTTCTTTCTCTTTTTTCTGATAAGTTGTAGTCTTTCTGTGTAGAGCAGTAAAATTTGTATTATGTTGCTAATGAATGTTGGAATATGGTTTCTTCATCTGTGATTGTGAATTTGATGAATATTGGAATATAAATTCTTCGCCTCTGATTGTGAATTTGTATTTGGTGCAGAATGAATGGAGAAGCATGGGAGTACAGCAAAGCCGTGGGTGGGTTCACTATGGTTGTTGATCCATATATTTTGGATCAACTATGGTTGTTGATCCAACTGCAATGGATAAACATCCACTGTTGATCCAACTGAAATGGATAAACATCCATTGTTGATTCAACTGAGATTTGCTTTGAAGCTGGTCTTGGAGATGTTGGTGTTTATGAAGCTACATGTAATGAAATATGGTGGTAATCTGGTTGAATCATGCACTGATATTGGATCAACTATGGTTGTTGATCCATATATTTTGGATCAACTATGGTTGTTGATCCATCTATATGGGATCAACTACTGTTGTTGATCCATCTATATGGGATCAACTATTGTTGTTGATCCTTTGAACTCATGTTTTGTAGTTTAAATCATGTAAATTTGTTCCAATGTTGAACTTGTGGTGCAATGGTAGCATGACTGACTCCATGTCAGATGATGCGTGTTCGACTCACGCCAAGTTCAGTCCATTTTACATGGATCAACTATCATTATTGAACCAATTTAGGGAATAAACATCCACTGTTTATCCCTTAAATTGGATCAACTTCTACTGTTGATCTTTTTTTTTGGATCAACTACCGTTGTTGATCCCTTAAATTGGATCAACTTCTACTTTTTTTTTTTGGATCAACTACTATTGTTGATCCAAAAATATCTGGTGGTGGCGGCGGCGGGTCGGTGGTTGTGGCGGTGACGGTGACGGCGGCGGCGACATACAAGTGGTGGAGGACTATTGGTGGTGTAATGGT
The DNA here is from genome assembly GCA_023529315.1 of Papaver bracteatum. NCBI lineage: Eukaryota > Viridiplantae > Streptophyta > Magnoliopsida > Ranunculales > Papaveraceae > Papaver > Papaver bracteatum. The sequence continues at coordinate 9,602 of JAJJWX010000417.1, read as the reverse complement.
GGTGGTGAAGGAGTGGTGGTGGAATATTGGTGGCGGTTGGTAGGTGGTGGTGGTTGAACGGTGGTGGTGGAATGGTAGTTGAATGTTGGTGGTGGTGTTGCTAGTGGTGGTGGTGAAGTGGTAGAGGAAGGAATTTGTTGTATTTTGAAATAAAGAAAAATATTATATGGGTGAGGGTATTAAGGTAATCTAATATTAAATGGATAAGGTTATAAAAAAGTAGGGACATATTTATTGTTGTATAAGGACATATTTATTGGGTGTCAAAAGTAGGGACATATAAATAATATACCCCTATATAAGAGGCATCTTAACCTAAGTTTTAATATCTCATATATATCACACATCTCATAATACACTTTGGTTCTTCATTCATATTTTTAGGGTTTACCCCTTTAGGGGGAAACCATGAAACGGTGTAACATGAGAGGCTAAACTTTATTGATTAGGATGAATTCGATGTTCTAGCGTGAAGCTCTATTATTATACAAGTTTTTCGGAGTTTTAATCATCTTATCATTTGTATTTACCATGTTTGATCTTTATGAGTGATTCTTAGATTGATTTGGGATGCATACTAGATTAGTCTATTAATTGTTCTATTGCTAGTATTGGGTTAGGAGATAAGTAATCGTCGAATAATTCATACACAAGTAGAAATTGCGAGACCTTGCAGAGGGATTCTTTGGAGCAATTGCGATTGAAGACAACATCAGCAAGTGAACCTTGGGCTAAGAGGTTAACTACTGGGATCAACCTAATTCACAAATCCTAAAGCATTCAGTTAGATTACACCTTGAGTGAGCTACTACTTGGTGGTTCGGTTGAATAAAAACTGATATTGGAGATCTTCTGTATCCGTGGAAAAAAGGAGTTTTAGGGATAGCACTGAGCTAGCTGCTATTCTATGGTTGGTGATATATGATTCTTACGAAAGGTAAACGAGTATACTATGCAAGTCAACGTTTGGTAACGGAGAATGACTCCTAATCATCTTTTCATCTTATTATTATTATTATTCTTTTTATTTTTATTTTTATTTATTATAATCAAACCAATCCCCCCTTTTTAGTATTTTTATTTTGCTGAACGAAAAAACATATCAATTACACTGCTCTTCTTGGGAACGAACTTGACTTCCATTATATTACCAGCTAATTAGTGGAAAATATCTTGAATAATTTGTTGTGGTTACGACACGCATCAAGGTGTTGCTGCCATTATCGTAATTTGATGATGGGGCTGGATAAGAATCAAAATAGAAGGAGAAGACAGCAGTGGTGTTGTTCATGATCGATGTTAGAAATCGGTTAGTAACTTGAGCTTTGTTAATGGGTGGCAGATGACGATGGATTTGGTACGTAATGTTGCTTTTCTTTCGATGGGGGAGTTGAGAACAATCATGGAAGAGCTGATGATGACTATGTTTGTCGAGAAGAGCTTGGCTTCGTTTAGAGCTGATGGAATGAGCTCGAGAAGATATGTTCACGGATAAATGATGATGGCAACAGAGTCTGGCAGTGATTATATGGAAGAATTTGAGGTGCAGTTGATGACGAATATCAGTGAGGCTATGGCAGTTACGTGCAAATAGGATGGTTTCACTCCGGAGAAGAGAACCGAGGTGATGGAAACCAATAGAGTTGGCTGGAATCTGCGATGTTGATCAGTGACGAAGTTGTAGATGAGTTATTACAGCTGATAGAATAAATTTCCGGTGATCAGCGACTGAAGGAAGAGCTCGAGTTGAGAACTCGACAGTGGTGCTGCTGTGGCTCGAATAGGAAAGTGATGAGTTTTGGTAGAGGATAGGCTGCTGCCATTATCGGCAGTATATGCTATGATGGATGAGTGGCGATAAGGTCATTTTAGGAGTCCAGTGTGATGATGAAATGAGCTCGAGTTAATGGCAGTAAGTTCACATATTCTGTTTAAATGGTCTTATTCATCTTGTATACTTGGCGGTTTGTAGTTTGTACAGTTCAAGCTCTAACTATTGCTGCCATTTCAGGCTTGGTCATTGGCAAGTATTCCTGCAATTAGGGGTTTATGTGGACAGGTTGTGTCGAAGCATACTTGCGGTCGGTGGTGCACTGTCATGGAACGTGTATCCTGCATAAACGAACCGAGATACAATGAACTTGTATCCTTGAGACAGGGATAATAGTGGACTGTGATGAGTACGAGCTGTACAATGGTGACTCCCTTAGATTTCTTGGCATAGTAGATGATAAGGAAGTGTTGGAGGATACTGTGGAACCGTCTGATATTCCAAAAGAATCTAGCAAGGTATATGAATCCTCTTGGTCGGGGACGACCAAGGGATTTGCGCGGGAGTTTGGCGTAGGACATGGGTCAGATACTTTATACACTCTTACGGAGTCCCAGCTAACAAATATGTTTGCTATTTTCTTACGAAAGAAGTTGGCTCCAGCCAGCGTTAGTTATGTAGATAAAAACACCGCAGCGGGGGAGACATCGTGTGATGGAGATCCGGTTAACGCAGCAGCGGCTTCCACACAGATGGACTCAGTCATTAATACTGAAGCAGTTTTAAAATCAGAAAAGATGGTAAAAAAAAGTAAGTACTCCAGATGATGACGGTAAAGGGATGGAAGAAAAAGAAAAAGAAACCGATATAGGAGATGAAACATCTAATTCTCCAGTGGGTGCGGATGTAGAAACATCTAAATCCCCTGATGTACCCAACTTAAAGAGGCCTAGAATCGTAAAGGCGTGACCTCAGATTGAATCACTGTATGCAAGCCTCACTTACCAAAAAAAATCTAAAAATGACTATGCTGGGGAAAATATTGAGGATGCAGGTATCTCAAAGAACTGTAAAAGGAATCTGAACATTTACATATGGACAAGGAAAGTGTCTATCACTTATTTACCGTATTTCACTCAAAAGTCATTGTCTCATGATCGTTAAAATGCGCAGGGAAAATGTGGATCCAAAGGAAACCAAGAAGGAAAATGACCCACGTCCTAAGAAATCTCTGGTGGAGGAGATCGAAGAGACAGAAGAAAGTTTGAAATTGTATGAATATGTCAAGTTATTAGGAGGAACGTCACAACCACGGTCCGACTGGTTATCAGACACTGTAAGTAGATTGTTTTATTATAGTTTATGTTCATGATATTTTATGAATTTACTCGTCAACTTATCTATTTTGAGACCTATTGCAGATTGTTAATTGTGTATTGCACTCGATGCACAAACACCCTGGATTCAAGAAGAAAACTCGGTGGACCATAGTTGGTAGTTACTTCGATGTGAGTTTTATATGAAAACTATGGAACTTATCACATTTGCACTATAAACATACTTTCATTTTGTACATGTTAATGATGGCTTATAATGTGCGGTTTCTCACGATTGATTAAACATCGTCCTGAAAAACAGCGGCACGTTAGAGATCAAACACTGAGATCCAAGACCAAAGAAAAGCAACAATTATATTATTCAAAATTGCACATGGCGGGGAAATACAGCATTGATGGTATATCATGGTCCAAGGTTGATGTGGTTTACGCTTCGGTGCTGGTGAACGACAATCATTGGGTAGCAATTGAAATCCTCTTGAGGACACAGAAGATTTGTATCTACGATTCCCTATACAATCATCAAAAGCGTAAAGGATCCACCAGGAAAGTAGGGAACCCATCCGAGGTCATCGCTATCGGTGATATTCTGAGGACTATACTAGAGAATGGAGAATGGAATTGCGACTATGCATACTTTGATCAAGTGGTCCCTAAACAAAGATCGAGGTTAGTTGTTTGAGATCTCGTTAGATGGGCGTTCAACATCCTAGATGGTGCAATTGGTAATCCAAAATTGACACTTCTATTTTTATTGGTTTAGTTCCGGTGATTGCGGAGTGTATGCATTGTGCTTCATCCTGTGTTTGATAAAGGGAGTTTCTCTAGACCGATTGAAATATAGAGATATTATTAAGGCTTATCGTATGAGGTTTGCTGTTCGATTATACGACGATACAAGTATAGAGGTAAGTGCATGTAGAAGTGAATAGCAAAACCTTTATATAGTTTATATACAACAGTGACGCTAATGATACCACTTCACCAATTTTTTTGGTGCAGGATTATATTCCGTGAATCGGGTGGAAATGTTGGATGCAAACTTTTGTAAGTTTGCAAAAAGTTTTTTTTAAAGGTTTGGGAGTGAAAGTCACAGAATTCATTCAAGGATCCAAAATATAGTTAGGAGGGTGGATATAGTGGTTGGGTGTTTATGTGGGCAACGGATGTACAAATATAGTTAGAACTTAGAAGAAAACTTTCTTTTGTGAGCTTAGTTTCTTGCTCGAAAGGTCCTTTTTTCTTGTTGTCTTTCGCAATTTATTTATTTTGTCATGGTTGGAACTTCGTGCAGGTTTATTTATTTATTTAGCCATTGCATATAGCCTTCAAAGCAATTGTCTTTATGTTTTTTCATATAAGAGAGCTCCAAATGACAAATTCTAATTGCTGGAAACACGAATTCAAAGTAAACAACAACAGTAGAAAAAACAACAAAAGTAGCATCTTAATGTTACACCAGTAAGCTTCAACTAGATTCAACGCGTAAGCAGTGACTTAATGAAACTTAAGAAGTCAAGGTTCTCGTACTTAATTATGTTTGTGTCTTCCATATTATTTCTTGGTCTAATCTAGATAAGTTTTCACCCAGATCTATCAACGAAAAGATTAGATCGCGTAATACTTAATGGATGCATAAGACGAGTCTTAAGTGTTATATGCACCTTGAAGTTCTTGTTATCCCCAAATTGGGAGAATACTGTGTAACCCATTATCGTTATAGTGGAAGATTTGCCCGTGGTTTTTTACCCTTCACCTTGGAGGGGTTTTTCCACGTAATTTCCGGTGTTGTGTGATTGCTTCTATATTGCATAGTTGTGTTATTTCCGCATTTGTGTTTTTCATTGCTTGTGAAGGTTTCTCTTTGCACATAGAGGCTCGGATTTGGTAAGTCTCCCCCAACAGATACAACGAGGAAAACTTGCATACCAGTATATACTTTATGCTGATATCGGTTCACTAAGTGTAATGTTGTTCTAAGTAGCTTTATAGAGAAAGAAAACACGAAAGTGCTACACTTCCACCGGACGTTTCCACAATTATCTTCCCCCATTAGGTGGCTTCATCCACACCCTAAATTCTACCTATTTTGGTCCCCATGGGAAAGCATGGGGTCCCATTATTATTGAAATCCACTAATGCTTGTACAACACATAAGCGGTGGACAAGAGTGGGGGAATGGGGCGGTGGACATATAGCATTTTCGAAGAAAACATAATATGTTCATTGTTCAAGATTCTAACTAGATACCATTTGTTTATTTACATGAGGTGATAGGAAAGATAAAGCTGCTGGTAATGATGATTGGGAGTCCACGCCCATTGGCGTATTTTGGGCACAGTTTTATGTTGACATCATCTGGTCAAAATTGCCTCAGTTGGAAATGAGATGCTAAAGCAGAGAAGACAAATTTGGTACTTGAAATGAGCGACCTGGCTTTGTAAAATAAAAAATTTAAACAAATTTATGTATACCAATTTACGTCGCGTTATCATATCAATCAATGCTAATCTCTTTCATCACTTTTGCACCATTAAGCATGTTTTCCATTGTTGTTTCTAGTTTATTTACATACAAAATCAAATTGTCAACTCTCAGATGGAGTTTTACGAATTTATTCTACATTAGACGCTTTCCCGTAATTGTGTGGGAATTTCAGGGTTATATCATTCTCATAGTTCTCGAAATATTTGTTGCTCTAATTCTAGAAAAGGTATCTATAAAAAAAGCAATATTATGCAACAACTGATAAGGCTATAATCCAAGCAAAAGGTGTTCCAAATTTGTATACCAGTATGCCTGCAACTATTGAAAAAGGTTTAGTGGTAGCCTGACTTCATTCAGAACTAAAATATGGAAATGGCAATATGCACATATAACTGACAGTTTAAATATGGTGATGACAAGGAAATGACAATACAAGCTGACATTCCAGAAAATGGGGGGAAATGGGATGCAAAAATAACTTTTCACAAAAAAAATAGTGTTAAACGAACTTTGCACAAAGAATAATTTTTTTCGGTCGCTCCTCCCTCTCTCTTTCTCTCAGCCCAACCTGAGACTGTCCCGACAGTGTGTTTTTCTCCCGGTTATTGTTTGTCCTATCCTCCAACGGTCATTCTAACGACTACTTTTCGCCGGAGCTTTGCTTTCCTCTTCGTTTTTTGCATCCTATTTGTTCCCTTTTCCTGTTTGGGTGGATGAATTAATCGTTTCATTACTTCTTCTTGTCATTGATGTACTCTATCACTGCTTGGATCCTTATTCTCCCGCGTTGGCTCAAATGAATCAAATCACTATCTCTGCTATCAACTCCGGCATCACTAAAATGGAAAGCAACACTAAAATCACAGTTGTAACTCATAGCAAAGGAATCAGGTATATCAGGAAACTCAGAATTCTCAGAACTCATACAAAATTCACACGAATCACACGAAACATCTCATATGATAAATCTTTCTCCTCCATAGTTAGAAACATCTCATATTTACCCACTTACACTCCTCAACACCCATCTGTGGTATATTTGAATAGCAATCATAACCAATTCAGTGAATCTGTGAAGTATGAGACTTTACCCTCATTCACATTCAACATACAATATCGGACTACTCAATCAATTTTAGCTCAACACAACCTAACATCCAAAGTCTCTAATAGTCTATCCCCTCTACAGTTTGGAGATTATCAGGGGCTTTTCTCTCATTGGCTTGATTCTGAACCTGAAATTCAATCTAAGGGGATACTACACTCTTGTCCTATGCTCCTTGGTGTTTTAGCCTCTAATTACAATTGGGATTCCAAATTTCAGATAACTGAACCTACAGGTACAAACCCTTTGTCTAAAGGTAAATTCTTTGCTTTTTGGTTCTTGTGCTCCTCCTCAATTTACTCTTTCCTGACTAAAGGTATGTATCCCAAACACTCTGAAGCTTCTGTTTCTTTGATGATTAAGTGCCCTGTGAAAAATTTTCAAACCATAGTTATTATTGTAAGTTCTCTGATTTATTGCACAAAAATATGGAAAATGACCGATCACCTCATTTAAATAAGCTAAAGTAAATATTGATGATTATAGTGACCATACTACTCTTAATGAAATTAGTGCAAAGATTACTGTAGTTAGAGTTCGTGCTTGCTCTGATGAACTGACTAAATATTCGTGGATTTAACATCTCAGTTCAAAGATTTTATATGATTGGACTCGCGTTTTCGTGGTGGAGGAACTAGAGACGCAACATATCAATTAAACATCACAGTTCAAAGATTACTATTTTACCCTTACAAATAACATGCTCAATACATATGACTCGAAATGACGCACTAACTTTATCGTAAATATGTAAAATAATATTACAAATAGTCTCCGTGACCATATTACCTTCATCAAAAATCGTTTACCACCTCTTTCAATTCTTTCATTTTCAGACGTGAACCACTTAATCGAGTGGACGTTTCTAACTAAAACAATATTCACAAGTTGTGGTATAACCAATATTATTAAATCATGGAACTCATCCTTTGTGGATATATTTTTCAAGAGAAATGATGCATTGGTTTCGCCAAATAACCGCACCCCCGCCTCTCAACTATCGACCATAATCAAGTTAGGGCACACTGTCATCATCACTATTTTGTCTCATTCGTCACACTTAAAGTGTGCTACGTTTATACTTAAAATATGGTGCATAAAACACCTGATCACGTGAAATGTGGCGCACCACAATTTTCACTTCGTTCACTACTTAAAATTAGCATGATATTTCACGTACTCGCAACATACAAAATTATCTCTCAGCATCCATCGCAAATGCATTCTCGTACATATAATCCTAATACAACTAGAGAACCATGCAATGTTTCAGACAATGTGGACATATTCTTCCTATTTTAATCATAAAGTATATATATATATATATATATATATATATGTATATGTACATATGGCTTATTATAGTGTTGATGTTATCATACACCATAATTACCAATGAAGTTGATTGATCATCTTTTGAAGAAAGTTACTAATTTCATTCATACAACAAACACCACACTTTTGGTAACGTTCTGTTATCTTAGTACTTAAGTGAAATGAAATTCCAGTAACATCCGTTCCAAGATGATTCAATATAAATGGAACTAGAGTTTTCTAGTTGGTTGTTTCATCTTAATTAATTGGCAGATTCTCACCTCATTGTTGACGAATAAGGTCGATGGGAATGATGCTTGTTTTCCCTCTTTGATATTTTTGTTTTTGTTAATCCAAACAATTACAGATGCAACTGTGTTTCTTTAAATATACAGTTATTCAGGCAATATTTATGATGATGATGGAAATATGCGATGATGAAAACTAAGTCATCAAACCGGATGTAGATTCTGTGTATAGTAACTTAAAATCTATATGATAATAACATAGATTTACCTATTTCTATGCTGATGCGTTAGATTACAGAAACCTGTACTTTGTATATATATATTATTTAAGGTGAAACGATGCATTGGTTTCACAATGTAACTTGCAAATATCTTCAAACGTCGCATCAATAATCCTGATTTGAACTACGTCATCATCATTTATGTAGTCGATCGTGATGAAAGCAATGGATCCGGAAAAGACATATCTTGATTGGTACATACATTTAAAACCACTTATGCGAGTGATATTTGAAAAGAATATACACTCAATTGGTGGTGGATTAATATTTATCATAACTCATGTAATCATAAACATATATGTTAGGGATATATTTTATTAAGGTGAAATGATGCGAATTATGAATTTAATACACATTCTCTCATCTAATGCGACAACATCTGACATTAGGCACACGTCGGTCATCATTTTGTAGCTCTGTGGACTTTTGTCAAGCTACAACTCTGGAAAGACACACATCTTAGAGTGACGTTCAAACTACTTAAGTAGTGGAATGTTTCAAATACAAAATACAAATTGGACTAGGTGTTTTCCTTAGTTGGCTGTTTGCAATCTTGGTTAACACAAAGATTTTAGGCTTTTATCTTTCTCTTGGGTATCAAGATGTTTTATATAAGTTATTAATAGGCGCTCCATGGTGGTGGCAGGTGTATTAAAACCAAGCATTTTTTGGAAAGAAGACCATCTAATTGCAATAAGTATTATCTAATGCATTGAGTTTCACAGCACCGCACATAATTTCTTCTACCGTCGCACAATAATTTAGTGAGAGCGTATGTCATCATCATTTGCAAGGTGGATTTAATCTTTATCGAGCTTAATGTGTAATTTTGCCATACACTTTCAGGATATATTTTTTAAGGCTAAATGATACATTGGTTTCGCAGCAGTAACCGACCTCGACTCCCAACTGTATACGCAATCTGGTGAGGACACACTATCATAATTTTGTATCCTTCGGTCATACTCTAGCATGCCTTTTTATACTTTAATATGGTGCATAAACAATTAATTACATGTTATGTAGCAAATACAGCTTTCTATCGTATATAATTTTTTG
>JAJJWX010000416.1:0-11197 GCA_023529315.1 Papaver bracteatum | reverse complement strand
TATCAATTGGTTCATGTTTATCTTGATTTATCAAAAGACAGAATAAAACTCATAGGTTTATTTGTGGGAGACAGATTTATCTATACAATAGACTTTTCTGTGTGAGACAAATTGGTTTATCAAGTCCTCGACTTTTGGTTTTAGCGACTCTTATTTGTAGGTGAGATCGGCTAAGGGAATCAAGTCCGCTGAATTCGGCGTGGTTCTAGAGGCGTAAAGAATGCGATTGTACCTTGATTAGTGTGAGATTGGTTAGGGATCAACTACATTCCATTCTTAAGTTAACTTGAAGTAGGCTAGTGTCTGTAGCGGCTTAATACAAAGTGGTGTTCAAATTTGGACTTGGTCTCTGGTTTTTCTGCATTTGCGGTTTCATCTTTAACGAAACTTCTGGTGTCTGTGTTATTTCTTTTCCGTATTACATTTGTTTATATAATTGAAATATCACAGGATGTGAGTAAATTCAATCAATTGTGGATCCAACCTTTGGTTGTTGATATAAATTGATTGACGCTTGAACATTGGTCTTTGGTACCGTTCAAGTTATTTATCAATATTCAAACGGGCTCGAAAATTCATATTTGTTTGATTACGGATTGAATTGAGAAATTGAAATACAACTCTTGGATATAATTTTCTTGAGATTGAGTTTGACTATCTAGTTGATTCTCTTGAAAGTATATTGGAGTTTGTCCATACAGATTGTTAAATGAATTATTGGGTATGGTTGTTGTAACTCCAGTTTTTCAGATAATGAGGAACATGAGACTAAGTTCATGCATCTTTGAGAGTAGTATGTTCCTCTAGCATAAATCCTTATTTATAAACTAGACTTCTCGTGGCTTGAGTAAAGAAAGTTGGTGTAGTTGGAGGAATATTAGCAGTCATTGTAGCAGAAAGGGAATGTTTAGTAAAGAACACCTTCGGTTTAAAAACACCAATTTTGCCTCTAGTAATCATCTTGTGATCATTAGTGGAGGGAAAGGGTATAAAAGTACCTGAAATGGAGGTGACTGGATATATAGGAGGTGGAAGAACAATTAAAACATCCAAAGGATTTTGTGGCACTCTTGTGAGTCAAGAATAGTATCAGAAGAAATATAAGTCACATGAAAAGAAGATTCAGAATCAATATGTCTATCATATGTATTAGTGGATAACGAAGATGAAACCGAATTAGTTTTCAGATGAAATCCTAAAAAATTACATGCCTTGATACATAAAGTTTACCTGAAACTGTATCAAAACATCTGTAACCCTTTGTGTTGTTGACTGTAGCCAATAAAGATTCAAGGTGTGCTCTTAGGATAAAGTTTAGAAGAAGCATATGGCCTTATCCATGGATAACACAAGAAACCAAAGTCATTTAGAAAGGAATAACCTTGTTTGTCATGCAAGAGAATTCATAAGGTGTTTGATTATCAATAGTTTTTCACTGTAATACCAAATACCCCTTTTAGAAATAGGGTTGTATAACATAATCATTTTAATGCTTCAGTGTACCATTGTCTGAGATTTTTCTTCTTACAACTCATGGATTTCTTCATACGGTAGGGAGACAAGGTTAAGCCTTTTTTTACACAACTGTTAAATCCTATGAACTGTAGCAGTATGTTGACCATCTTCAATCTTTTCTTTCCAATTATCGGAATCGTACTTCAGTATGAACGGAAAAACATTTGTGTTTTTCTTAAGGTAAGGTTCAAAAACATGGAAATATGTATACCACCAATACTGAAAATAATAATATTATTTGTTAGTAAATTTTTCATGTCAAAATAATAAATAAATAATGTGAAAAATATTGGTTCTTATCTCCAACACTCCTAAAAATGCGTTAAAACTATTCTTGACACGCGTCGAGCAATTACTGAGGGATATGTAAAGCTTTGATAAAATTGGAGACCCATAATCAAATCTTGGTGCTTGCTCTAAATCTTCTAATGCTTCAAGAAAACCAATCAACACCATTGAGATAGCATTTGGAAATATACATTGGCGTAGTGTCCACAACACAAACATATGTTCGAGCTCCTCATAATGTGCATGGAACAAATATTATTTGTTATCTAACCTCAACTCTTCCATTCTCCTAACATAACTTTGTATTTTTTTTCAACCCAACCATTTTTAATTCATGCTATTTTATTTTTTTATATGATTGATTTCCTTCTACATCATTTGAGTATAAAGTACATCTTACTTTCTATCCATCTTTTGATACCCTATTTAGTCTGTTAAATGGAAGTAAGTTTCCTTCACATGGAATTCCCTTTAACATGTACAAATCTAACGGCATAACTCCTATTTCAGAAAATATTCCTAATTAGAGTTTATTGAATTTATAAAACAAAAAACCATAATCTAAAAATTTAATTACTAGAGAAAAATCACTTATCGAATTCAAAATATTTGAAAAAGAACGTGTTTGTAGTATTCACCATCGCTCGAATATAACTTGAACTCCTTGACTACTGTGGTTTCTAGAATGTATCATATTTTCAGACTCTCTCTTGAACAACATTGGGAAGTAACCCAAACATCATACGGAACTCAAACCATCCACCTCCTAGGCATACTGCGTAACTACTGAAAACTCGATAGCTACACCCGATGAGATGATAATAAAAAAAAGCCTAAGTCACGGGAATCAACTTTGACATTAATGAGATTATACACCACTTGACACTAGTATGATCTTATTCAAGCACTTATATTGAATCTATGGGACTTTATAAAGATTACAGAGGTATTGAACATCTAATAACGGAAGACATAAAGTTTGAAATGACCATTAATGGCTTTTTATCTTTTCTCTATGAGTATTCTTCATTCTCTTTCTTGACTGAATTCTTCTCTAGCAAACTTCCTCTCTCTCCAACGTTTGAATCCTTATATAGGCGAATACATCTATAGAAGACAACTGATGATCACATGCAAAATATCTTGATAGGTATCGCCTTGTACTAGTCGCATAGTTCCTCTTCATTTATATTTTCATTGTCGCGTGATTGCTCTTTGCCTAGCTTTCTTCCACTTCATGCTAATGGTTTTCTTAGTTGGGGAGAGGCTATGGATTATCTCTGTGCGATATTTCTCCCCTAAATTTTTCCTATTCTAGCATAATTCTTTTGAAAGTGGAATCGTGCGAGAATCTCTGGTCAATCTTATTTATTCAATGTATTTCCGTGATTTCCGCGTAGTTATTACACGTGTTGTCAATTTCCTTCTTTCCCAGTGGTGCGTCTTTATTACCTTTCATGTATAAATACTAGAGGAAGGGAGGAATATTTTTCATCCCTCTCTTTTATTTTCTACATGTTTGTCTTTGGGGTTTAATGTGTTCTTCAGGCTTCATGTCTTTGATGGTAGATTGTGATTTGATCCTTCATATTGCTGTTGTATTGATTTTTCGGTGAGTTTTTGCCTCGGTTTTCCTTGGTTCTTCATACTCTGTAATTTTTCTTGCCTCATGGGGTTCTATATATCATTTTGGTGTTTCCTGCTGGTCTATATCTTGTTTTTATCATGATTGGGGACCTTTTGTAGGTGAATTTCTGTTATTTAATCATGATGGTATTTCCTCTCTGCTGTATGGTACCCAATTTTATTCTCGGGTCACCATTCAGAAAGAATTATCCACCGAGCATGTCGGAAGGATCGCTCTTCGGGAAGGGCTATCTACTGTTTCACTTAGAGGGGCCTGATTCGCCATTGCACACGTTCTAGTTTGGGGTTACCTCGCAATACTGATCCCAATTACTCTAGTGGATTTGATGTGCTTCTGGTGGTGGTGAAGATTCGCGAAGAGGAATTTTGGTCGCGTGTTCTTTATATTTCTCCTCGCGTGTTTCTTGTATTTCTTCTACTGTCGTGATTGTATCATTTTCCTGCACTTTATTTTTAGCAATAGATATGTATTCAATGGTTGCATTACTTTCCTATATTCTTCTATAAAGGTCGATTATTTCCTAATTTCTATGTATGCTATGTTTTGGGTACCTACCTTCGGAGTTGGTAAGCATGTGGAGCTTCTGGTGTTCTCCTACTTGCCTTTTCTTTCCAACTTCGAAGAGGGAGTTTTTATGTGTGTAATTTTATGCGATAAAAGGGGTTAAATCTAGAAATTGTACACTTATCGCATGATCATTCAGTCGCGCAATATGTGTGAGAAACAGGTTTATAATGTATGATGATATAGGTATTTTCTGTCATGCTGCGATGATCGTAATAATTTTAAGTCATATGTTAGATGATACTTAGCTCATGAGAAGTTTGTCTTCCTTATGCCTCATCGCAATTTTTCCCTGCCTCTGCTCCTTTCACGCTCCTCATATTTGCACGAGCTTATAGGTCTTACTTTCCTCCTAGTTAAGGTCTTATTTCCTTCACGCACATAGAGAACTTAAAGGGCTTATATCCGCCTTGGGTAGGGTCTTTAATATTGGACAAAAAAATCTCAGTTCCATGTGCTCTTGCGAGTCATTGGTCATCTATCTCGCCTTAACTGTATTAGTATTTTGACCTCCTCAGCTTGTATGTGCGACAATATACCAGGCCTTAGGTACTCCCGTGAGTAAGAAGCCCCAATACATTTCCGGATTTGACACAATCAACTCCCTAGTGGAGGGTGTCGTCCATTTATATTACCCCTATACTTTCCTTTCTAGGAGGTCACCCCTAACCATTGCAGTTGTGATCCTCCCCTCCAGTATCAACAATCAGTGTTGTTGTGACCTCATGATTGTTCGCCGATATGGCTACTAAACACGAGATCACACCCTAAGTGGGGTTTCTTTAGACAGAGTGTGGAATCCATGCCAGGCCATATACTATCTCCACTGGCACGTTTCGATACCCCTTTTCAGAGAACGTTTCTCTAAGTGGTTCGTTCTCAGTGGCCTCCAGTGTAGAGGCATTTCTCCTCAATAAGTGACTTCTCCAGGATGCCCCAATTGCGATGCGCGTTAGGGATTAAGGATCGCCTCTTACACACTGTGCAGTCCTCTAGTCGCACAGTTTTGTGCAAAATAATTTGGCACGCCCCAATCGTAGTCCCAGCCTCCCTAGGTAGAGGGTTTATAATAGTATCTTGTTTCCCCCTATCGAGGTCTTACGAGAAAATTCGGATCTTTGCCGCGAAGACTTTGTTTCTCATTATTGTTTTCACGGAAGGGGAGCTTTTCTTTCATTGTAATCATTCCATCCAATACATCTTCAACCTTTCTCCTCATTGTTCTTTCAAGGATAGTATTTCTTGAGGTAAGTGTTGTTCCACGGATATGTGAGTGTATGTTGTCCATCTTTATCAGTGAGTTCATAGGCTCCATTTTCGACGATGCTTTTGACAATGTATAGTCCTTCCCACTTTTCTGCGAATTTTCCTCCTGACTCTCTCTGGTACGAAGGGATTTCGCGTAGTACTAGATCTCCAACGTTGAAGTGCCTTGGATTAACCTTCTTATTGTATTCTCGCGATAGTCTTCTGTGGTAATTGACCATGTGATGTAGTGCTATTTCCATATTTTCCTCTGCGTCATCGAGTTTGGAGAGTATAAGATCTGTGTTCAAATTCTTTTTCCATGCTTCTCACTTCATAGTGGGTATGATGACTTCAGTTGGTAGGACAGCTTCAACACCATACGTTAAACAGAAGGGAGACATCCCAGTAGCTTCTTGCCTTGTTGTTTTATATGCCCATAGTGTGATGTGGAGATGTTTACACCATCATTTATGGTGTCCATCAAGTTTCTTCTTCAAAATATCTGCCAAGGTTTTGTTTTTTTCTCATCTTGGCCATTACTCTGAGGGTAGAGCGGACTTGCCACTCTGGATTTTGAACGAATTAAGTAACATGCTTATGTTTTGTCCCTCGAACTGCTTTCCATTGTCTAATACTAGATGTACCGGTATCCTAAATCTGCATATGATCTGCTCGAAGATGAAGAAGAATACATCGGAGTCCCTGATGTGTGTTGTTGCTCTTTCCTCAATCCACTTTGTGAAATAATCAGTTGCCACGATTACAAATCTTCGATGTTTGCTGCCCGGGAAGAGGGGTCCTACGATATCTAGACCCCATTTTGCGAAGGTTCAGACGCTCAATACCGAGTTTAATGCCCTTCCTGGTGCATGGATGCGTTTCCCATACCTTTGAAATTCTTCGCACTTAATTGCAATATCCTTTGCATTCTCGCTCATATGTGGCCAGTAATATCCTTGCCCTCTAGTTTTGAGTGCTAAGGACTTTGTTCCACTATGATTCCCGACGTCACCATAATGTATGGATTTTATAATCTTAATGCCTTCTTCGGGCAATGGACATCTCAGGAGTGGTCCTTTGAAAGATCTTCGATATAACACTCCATCTCGCATCTCATAATTTGTAGCTTTACTTTTGAGTTTATCTGCTTCTAGCATGTTGCGTCGAGTATCCCCATTCTGTAGACACTTGTGAATCGGAGTTCGCAAATCAGTTTTTTCAGTTCTTTTAACATTATCTTCCACATCTATGACATCTATGATGCGTCCTCTGGTATCTATGAATGGTTGAATTAAACTATCGATGCAGATGAATCTAGTTTTGGGATTTACCATCATCGAGGTGACAAATGCAAGCGCGTCCACATGCCCATTGTCCTTCCAACATATGTGTCTCCATATTACATTGCCAATGCGATCCGTATAATGTTTGGTCAACTGCGAATATCTTTGGAGCGCGGGGTCTTTGACTTTATATCACCCGTCCATCTGACGAACAACCAATTTCGATTCACTAGTAAGTCTGACATCGTCCAACCCCATTTCTGTCGCTAATCTTAATCCATGTATTACCACTTCATATTCGGACTCTTTGTTAGTAGTTTCATATTCCAGTATGAAACAATAGACTATCCTCTCCCCCGCATGCGAGATGAAGACAATTCCTATTCCATTACCTTCGCTATTAACTGACCCATCTACGAATATTTCCCGCCTTCTCGGATTATCTGCTTTAAGAAAATATCCTAGGTCAGTGCGTTCCTCGTCAAAATCCATCATTTCATCCACATGAACATCTTCTTCCAACGAAAATTATGCGATGAAGTCAGCCATCACTTGGGACTTTGGCGAAGATAGGACTTCGTAGCTTATTCCAAAGTGTTCGATCTGTGTATTCCACCTTTGTATCCTTCCTACTCTTTTGGAGGATTTTAATACTGACTCGATGGGCGTCTTAGTTAGCACCTTTACTTTTTGTGCATGAAAATAGATGCGGGGTTTCTGGGTCGCATAAACCGATGCAAAGATCAACATTTCTACCTTCGTGTAATTACGTTCAGCAGAGCTAAAAGTTTTGTTGATATAATAGATTGGCCTTTTCACCCTGTTATCTGATCGCACTAGTACATCACTGAGGGCGTAAGGTGTTGTAGAGATATATATTAATAATTCTTCGCCTGGCTCGGGCTTCTGCAACATTGATAGGTTGGATAAGTAATCTTTTATAATCTGTAGGGAGACATCGCATTCTTGCATCCATGCTAACTTTCTTCCTTTCCTTAGTAGAAGAAGTTTCTGCATTAATCGGACGTGCGCGATACGAATCTTCCTAATAACGCGATTAAGACATTCAACTTCTGTACATCTTTGATGGTTTCTGGTAAGGGAATTTTGCGAATTGCTTGTTCCTTGATATGATCAACTTGAATTCCTTCTTTGGAAACAATATAGCCCATGAATTTCCCTGACCCGACCCCGAATATACACTTCGCCGGTGTTGATGGTGGTTTTTAAACAAAAGGTAAAATTGTAAAACCCCAAATAACCTAATATCACCGGTGACACATTTATTAGGACATTTAATGCATGCAGTCAGTAATAATAGGGGGTATTTGTTTTTCAAATTAGGGTTACAACGAACAAAACCCTAATTCCCCTCCGTGCCAATGGAAAATCATGCCAGCCACACCTAGCCCAAGCTATCCGCGCCATGCCAAACACACTATGCCTTGGCCCTAGCTATGCTAGTCACACCAAACGCGCCAAAGCATGCCAACCATGCTAGACGCACCTCCGTGCCAATGGAAAACCATGCCAGCCACACCTAGCCCAAGCTATCCGCACCTCCGTGCCAATGGCAAATCATGCCAGCCACACCAAACGCGCCAAAGCATGCGAACCATGCTAGCCGCACCTCCGTGCCAATGGAAAAACATGCCAGCCACACCTAGACCTATCTAGCCGCACCTCCGTGCCAATGGAAAATCATGCCAGCCACACCAAACGCGCCAAAGCAGGCGAACCATGCTATCCGCACCTCCGTGCCAATGGCAAATTCTTCCAGCCACACCTAGCTCAAGCTAGCCGCGCCATGCCAAACACACTCTGCCTTGGCCCAAGCTACACTAGTCACACCAAACGTGCCAAAGCATACCAACCATGCTAGCCGCACCTCCGTGCCAATGTCAAATCATGCCATCCACACCTATCTCAAGCTAGCTGCGCCATGCAAAACACACTCTCAAGTCCACTAAACTACTTGGCCCCGCCAAGCCAAACCCCCGGGATGACCCTAGCCACGCCATGCAAAAGTAGCGCCCACACCTAGGCTTGCAAACCATGCAACCTAGGCCAAATTGGTCACGCATGCCATTGGCACATGCCAACACGGTTCGCTGGTAGCTTTTCTTACCAGGACGTGGCCCTAATGTCCGAGCATGCCATTGGCACATGCCAACACGCTCGCTGGTAGCTTTTCTTGCCAAGCCGTCGCCCTAATGGCCGAGCATGCCATTGGCACATGCCAACATGCATCGCTGGTAGATTTTCTTACCAGGCCGTGGCCCTAATGGCCGAGCATGCCATTGGCACATGCCAACACGCTCGCTGGTAGCTTTTCTTACCAAGTCGTGGCCCTAATGGTCGAGCATGCCATTGACATATGCCAACACGCTCGCTGGTAGCTTTTCTTACCAGGCTTTGGCCCTGATGGCCGAGCATGCCATTGGCACATGCCAACACGCTCGCTGGTATATTTTCTTACCAAGCCGTGGCCCTAATGTCCGATCATGCCATTGGCACATGCCAACACGCATCGTTGGTATATTTTCTTACCCGGCCGTGGCCATAATGGCCAAGCATACCATTGGCACATGCCAACACGCTCGTTGGTAGATTTTCTTACCAAGACGTGGACCTAATGGCCGAGCATGCCATTGGCACATGCCAATACGCTCGCTGGTAGCTTTTCTTACCAAGATGTGGCCCTAATGGCCGTGCATTCCATTGGCATATGCCAACATGCTCGATGGTAGCTTTTCTTACCAAGCCGTGGTCCTAATGTCCACACATGCCATTGGCACATGCCAAAACCCACGCTGGTATCCTAACTTGCAAAACGTGCAACCTACCACCAAGGCATTCCACACATGCCACACTCTCCACTAGCAGCTCTGGAACTGCCACTTGTACTCAACGTACAACCTACCACCAAGGCATTCCACACATGCCATTGGCACATGCCACACACGCCACTAGCAGCTCTGGCACTGCCACTTGCGCTCGAGGTGCAACCCGCAACAAAGGCATTACGCACATGCCATTGGCACATGCCACGCCCCCTAGGCAGCGCCACTTGCACTCAAGGTGCAACCAACACTCGAGACATCAACACAAACCGGGGATGATTTCCGGGGTTTTGGTTTGGCGGTCACATCTTTGTGTGCGTACACTACGCTCACATTAATAAAGCGTGAATAGAATAAAGTGGTCAAATAAATGAGGAAATAATGGTGAAAACGTTTTCACCCATAAACACCTTGCGGTTACCACCTCCTCCCATTATTTCACCCTTTACTATCTTCCTTCATGAGGCTAGAGTACGTTTCAATCTCGACTTGTATAAATAGGTCTTACCTATTTCCACCAGACAACAAGTCTCGGTCAGGAGAAAAATACAACACTCTCAGAAAAGGCAACTTTGCAAGCTCTCCAAAAATCTTTCATCTCTTGCAAGATTCCTAAGCTTTCACTTTCTGATACAAGTCGAGACACTACTCTCCCAGAATTATTCTGGTCTCAACACCTTTCTTTGCTTCCCTCCCCAAATCAACCCTTCTCCTTCACTTTGTGACCGAAGCAAGTCTGGAACGGCCATTTCTTGGTTTAGGCCAGACTTGTATAGATTGATCTCTCGAATCTATAAAGTGCTCACGTGCAACACCAATTGTTTAGGGTTTAAACTAGTTTCTCACTCACCTACCGAATTTTCCAAAATCGGCGGAAACTATTTTTACCCATAAACAATTGGCGACCACAGCGGGATGATTGATTTTTCGGTTACAATATCAAATTCCATCTTAGTTTTCAAATTTTACGCAAGCATGGCTCGGCTATCAGAGCCATCTCCACAAACATTGATCCCACTCAAAGTCATGATAACTCGTCAATTTACGGAAATAATATGACCAATGAAGATATCCCAAGGCTGGTTGACACAATGCGAGCTCAGGAGATCCATACCAAAAACATGGATCTAATGAAAGATGCGATTAACAACATACTCGACTTCCTCATCAGCTTAACATCGGAGCTAAGTGGTTTATGTTCCCAAGGAGATCAAGAGCAGGGGACTAACATCCCGAATGAGCATTCTCAAATCAATGGTTTCGTCCTTGGTATTTGGAAGCCGGGGACAGGAGGCAACCATGTTGGTAGAAAACTTATGTGAATTACTACACCTCACCAAGGACTAGAGAATAAAAACATTATATGTTATCAACCGAATAGCACTGAACGCATCACTAGTTCCTGCACCCACGGGGACTCCCAGGATCCACGGAAGATCCACCAATAATATAGTTTTCACCGATGATGATATGATGGTAGAATACGGTCACAACCGTTCCTTGCATGTTACGGCTCTCGTCAGGAACATAGAGTTTCGGAGAACGCTCATTGACACTGGTGCATCTTCCAATATCATCACTCTCAAGACACTTAAAGCTTCCAAGGTGCGACCTGACGAGATCGTATGACAACCTACTACGATGTCGGATTTGAAAAACAACAAACTAGCACGTATGGGTACATCAACTTGGGCTAACAGTAGGGCCAATTCAATCAAGCGTGAAGTTTGAAGTGATTGAAAAAGAACCAAACTACCACATGATTAAAGGCCTTGGCTGCACAATCTCAAAATCGTTCCTTCAACATA
>JAJJWX010000415.1:0-25212 GCA_023529315.1 Papaver bracteatum | reverse complement strand
ATGCTTGCTTTATTAACAAAGCATGCTAAAACCAAAAGAGTTAGTCAGGTCTTCCTGGGAAAGAATCTCTCACAATTTTGTTTTTGTTTTTTGAAGCATGTATTTTATTAAACGGGTTAGGTTACAATTTGGCGCGGGTATGTGGTCCCCACATAATAAAGATAAATTATTTGACTAATAAAAAGTGGGACTGCCTGGTCCCAAATTTTTGTTGACAAATTTCCCATTTGACTTCCATCTGCTGCATGATTTTCCAAACCATCTGCTGCTTGGTTTCCTTCTATGTAGGTATGTTGCATAGCAGCCTGCGGAATCTGGCGTATCATTTTCTTTATTTCCTCAATCATCCCTGAGATGCGCCAAGGGGGGGAGTGGGGGATGTGATGAATCTCAGTAAGTTCTATGAGTCTGTCTCGAAGAGAACCTTTGGACAATGCCTTTCTGTTGTTATTCTCCATGTAAAAAGCAAAGCCCAAGTTTCTGCAGTTAAAGAAGTCGTAATTCCTAGATGTTGAGCTAGAGCCATTACCGTTCGTGCTTCGGAGTCCCTACAAATGAAACCTGCACCTACGGGTCCTGCATGACCCCTGGCCTCCCCATTGGTGTTAATATTAATCCAGTTCATGTTCGGGATGGACCATCCTACCGATATTGTTGAGATCCTTTAGGTGCTTCTTGAGTGGTTAAGTATTGGTGAGTCTCCTTGTAGGTTCGGAGGTAAGGATTGTAGCGCCGCTGAATATTCCTATTGTTGATTTTGAGCCCAAGATAAAATTTATGTTGTTGTTGTTTGTTTTTGGAGGTATACTAGATCATTCCTAGTTAACCATAACGTCCTGAATAGAAAACAAAAAGATGAGGTGACAGATTTTGGTGTTGGTTGTTGTAGGATTTGGGAGATGGTTGTATGAGGCGTTAAAGATAATGTGTGGGTAATGATGGAATTCAGTGTGGTTCAAGGTTGTGAGAGTAGAGCGTTCCAAGCTATAGTTATCGTTGGACAGTGAATTAGCAGGTGAGTCGCTGATTCAGGGTCATTATTATATCTGGGGAAAATGTCTGAGTTGGTTAAATGGATGTGATGAAGGAAAGAGAAGGTTGGTAGACCTTCATTGATTGCTTTCCACCAGAAAAGCTGAATTTTTGGTGGACACGGTAAGGTCCACAGGAATTTGGTGGGTGGAAGGGTTGTATGGTTCTGTTGATTATGGGTTAGACATTTGTATCCCGATGAAGTGGTGTATTTTCCGGATTTTGAATGTGGCCATATACTTTTGTCTTGTTGGTTATCTTGGGGGAGGTGGATATTTATGATTTTTTGGGCTACAAGATTGGGGAAAGTATTTAATTTTTCCTGGTTCCAGTTCAGAGAGATTGGATCAATGATATCTTCTACCTTTCGAATCGGGTAACATTGATTTGGGTCTAGGTTTGGGGAGTGTGGAATCCAATTGGCTTCCATTAGAGTTGATAACCCATTTCCTATACGATGAAAGATCAATTGTTGCTTGGTAGGGACGATTGAAGCTAATTGCCTCCATTGGGCGCTAGAGGAAGATGATATGGTATCAATGCCTTGTAGAATTGGCTGTTAATCGAGATATTTTTCACTGAAAATACTACCACAGATGGAGTTAGGTTGCTCGTGCAAACTCCAAATTCTCTTCATAAGTAAAGCTTCGTTATGGTCGCTTCGTTTCCTTATTCCTAGTCCTGCTTCTGATATTGGTTTTGTTACCTTGTCCCAACAAATATGATGAATCTTTTTAACTGACGCATCATGTACCTAGAAGAAATTTCTGGTGATACGATCTATTTGATTGTGGACATTGATGGGTATATTTTGTGTTTTCATAAGGTGATTTGAGGTGGGGATTAGAGAGGTTTTAATAAGCATGAATCTCCCAGATTGGGTTAGGCATTTTGTCATCTATCCTTTATCTTTTCGAGCTAATATTTGTAGGAGAGGTGCAAAGGTATGGTTAGAAGCTCTTTCTTGTTTGAACTGGACTCCTAGATAGGTTGGTGGGTTTGATGTTTCCGGAATATCAAAGAATTGCTGAAGATTACTAACCTTGATCGGATCCAATCTCCGGTGATGGATAATTACTGATTTGGAAGCATTAATTATCTGACCCGCCGAAGTGCCTTAAGAGTGAAGCAGGTTCTTGAGATGAAGGTTACTCTGAGAAGAGGCTTCATAAGTCATTGGAAAGTCATCAACATAGATTAAATGAATAATCTGTGGTGCTTTTTTTGATATGCAAAGACCCTGAACCATCTTTTAATTCTGGAGGTTTCCCAGATTCGTAGATAAGATTTCGGCACATATTATGAAGATGTATGAAGATAGCGGGTCCCCCTATCTAATACCTCTAGTTGGGCTGATATATCCATGTATTGTACCATCTATGTTGATTGAGCATGTAACATTGGCAATACATAACATAATGTAGTCTATGAAAATTGTTGGAAATCCCAGTTTAGTGAAAACGGTTATGATAAATCCCCAATCTAAGCTATCATAGGCTTTTAGGATATCCAGTTTGAGTGCTATTTTTGGGTCTTTGGTGAGGCTTGAGGTTTTTATATGATGAAACAGATCTCTAACTATTGATATGTTATCATGAATTGATCTTTGTGGTACGAAGGAACTTTGATAGGGGATTATTAGAAAAGGGAGTAGGGGTCTAATTCGATTGACTAGGATTTTTGAAATAATTTTGTAGGTGACGTTGCATAGTCCTTTGGGTCTGAATTGAGAAGATTTGAAGGGTAGTCTACTTTAGGTATCAGCGTCAAGTTTGTGTGATTCATGAGAGGATGTATATTAACATCCTTGAAAAAACTTTGAACCATGGATATCAATTGGGGATGAGTTGTTTCCCAAAAAACTTTGAAAAACTTACTGGTGTAGCCATCTAGACCTGAATCACTCTCGTAGTTTATCGAGAATAGAGCTTGCTTGATCTCAGTTGCAGATACTTTCTTGGTAAGAGTGTTCATTTGTCTGGGAGATAATTTGGGATTAATGTATGTGAATAGATCTTCATCTATGACTTTAGGTTGAGAAGTATATTGTTCAGAGTAATGGTTGAGAATGAGTTGGACCACATCTTCCTTCTTATTTACCCAATTATTTTGTAAGTCATGAAGTTGTTATATATTGTTGCAGGCCCGATGGATGGTTTGCTTTAGTGTGGAAGAAGGTTGTGTTGAGATCCCCTGATTGTAACCATTAAATTCAGGATCTTTGTTGCCAGTATGTTGCATGACATTGTAATAGATATGTGTGACCTTTTTTAGTTTCTTTTCTTGATCCATCCAGAATTCCAGTTGATTACCTGATTAGGTAGCACATTGATGTTGATCCTGTTTAATCTTGGTCGTTGATTTTCTGATCATAGTTGGAAGGTGCCTAAAATTTTCCTTGTTCCATTCCAGGAAAGTTTGTCTGGTGGTTATGAGTTTAAATTGAAGGTTTAGGGTAGGTTCGACATCTTGCTGTTGTATCCAAGCCGAATCAATCACTTGTTTGAGTTGGGGGTGTGAGAGCCATATGAAAATGCGGGGGTAAAACAACCACACCCAACAATTCATTTGGCAATCTGAGAGGACTTACTTCAATACACTTTCTATAGAATAAAGTATATCAAAGAGCTTAACATCTCTAACTCTTGATTCAATCCACAATCAGCAAATAGAAATTTGAGAGCCTAATTGAATATAAGAGGAATTACTTGAACAGTACCAAAGACCAATGTTCAAGTGTCAATTAATGTAAATCAACAACCAAAGGTTGGATATTCTAATTGATTGATCTTAACGCACAACCTGTGATATTTCAGTTATATAACAAAATATAATACGGAAAAGAAATAACACATACACTAGAATTTTGTTAACGAGGAAACCTAAAATGTAGAAAAACCCCGGGACCTAGTCAGGTTTGAACACCACAATGTATTAAGCCGCTACAGACCCTATCGTACTACAAATTAACTTCGGACTGGACTGTAGTTGAACCCTAATCAATCTCACACTTAATGTAAATCAACAACCAAAGGTTGGATATTCTAATTGATTGATCTTAACGCACAACCTGTGATATTTCAGTTATATAACAAAATATAATACGAAAAAGAAATAACACATACACCAGAATTTTGTTAACGAGGAAACCGAAAATGTAGAAAAACCCCGGGACCTAGTCAAGTTTTAACACCACACTGTATTAAGCCGCTACAGACCCTAGCCTACTACAAATTAACTTCGGACTGGACTATAGTTGAACCCTAATTAATATCACACTGATTAAAGGTACAATTGCTCACCTTACGTCTCTAATCCTAGCAGGATACTACGCACTTTATTCCCTTAGCTTCTCTCACCCACAACTAAGAGTTTCTATGACCCAAAGTCGAAGACTTGATAAACAAATCTGTCTCACACAAAAAAGTCTATATGTATAGATAAATCTGTCTTCCACAGATAAACCTATAAGTTTTGTTCTATATTTTGATAAAATCAAGGTAAATAGGAACCAATCGATAACCTGGACTTATATTCCCGAATAACAGCCTAGAATTATCAATCACCTAACAGTAAACTTAATCGACTAGCAAAATAAGTTATTGTAGAAACACAAACGATGAGACGAAGGTGTTTGTGACTACTTTTCTATCTTGCCTATCGGAGATATAAATTTCAAGCCAATCTTAAGATTGCACTCAATCACGATAGAAACAGCAAGATCAGATCACGCAACTACACATAGAATATTTGTGTATGGATTCACAATCCCAATGAAGTCTTCAAGTCGTTAGCTTATAGGATCAAGAGAAGAAACCTAAGGTTAAAGGGGAATCGACTCTAGTTATGCAACTAGTAACACACAGGAGGTGTAGGGATTAGGTTTCCCAGTTGCTAGAGTTCTCCCTTATATGGTTTATCAAATCATTTTTTGTAATCCAAGTTACCTTTGTAACAAAGCATTTAATAATCACCTTTAGATGAAAAATTTGATTCCACCAAGATAATATCTTTCAACTGTTAGATCGAACTTAGATTGTTACACACAAATGAAATGTTCCCTCATTTAGGTTTATGTAACCATACCCAAATGTGTACACCATGTTGGTTCACAAATAGTTTACCATGGTTAGCCATATGATTACTCTCATATCAACCTTATTCATCTTAACCATAACTAGTTCACATGACTCAAATGAAACTAGTTAAAGAGTTGTTCAATTGCTATATTCTCATAGATTTATACAAGAACATAATTGAAGCAAAGTCGGTTTGAGTCACTCGAATCAATATATGAACATTATAGCCACGGTTTGCAAAGATTGCATTCCTTATTGATAAATGTTTAAGTTCATGTACACTACTAATTTTAGAAAGTAACCACTTAAGTACGCATACTTAAGTAACCGGTTTTGTGAGTTTGGTTTTTTCAAACTCCGCAGAAATTCACGAACATGAACTTTCCGCCAGTATGTGTACGGGTACGCATACTTAGGTAACTGAATGAGTTGGTTTTGAAATCCAACATCAACAAAAATTCACGGACGTGAAGTTCTGCCAGTATGCGTACGGGTACGCATACTTATCCAGTCTCCTCCAACCATTTTGTATACACACAAGCATGCATACTTTAGGTTCCCGGTTTTGGACTTATATAAATGTGCG
The DNA here is from genome assembly GCA_023529315.1 of Papaver bracteatum. Classification (NCBI taxonomy): domain Eukaryota; kingdom Viridiplantae; phylum Streptophyta; class Magnoliopsida; order Ranunculales; family Papaveraceae; genus Papaver; species Papaver bracteatum. Next base: position 19,515 of record JAJJWX010000415.1, on the reverse strand, counting down.
AACACACAATATGATTATATCCAAAGAAGGTTACAAGATTCTAAACTCTTTATTTCAATCATTGAAACATTATTCTATAATGACAATAGCCGTTTTCACACACTATTAGCATCAAAGCAATTTTCAAGATATTGAAATAATCATTATCGAAACATTCAAAGTCTTACACCAAAGGATTGTATCACACAAACCATGTAAGATGTTACTCGGTAATTTTCTCATGATATAACATGAGCTTGGTCGACGCGAAATCTTACCAACATATATTTCAAGAAATATGTAAGCGAGATATACTCAGCTCGAAATCTCAAATGTGTATATAGAAAACTATATCGTAAATATGACTTATGTCTCAATATAGGAGACAAAGTATAAATATACTTTCCAAGTGATAGATGAGTTTAAGTCTGCACATACCTTTTGTCGATGAAGTTCCACAAGATCCCCTTAGTAGTTATTCGTCTTCAAATTATGAACGCCGAGAAATCTAAGCTCAACTACACTATTTATGTCCTAGTCCGAGACATCTATAAATAGGCTAGAAATCAAGACTTATAGTTTTGATCACTAACATTGAAAAACATGCTTGAGATAACAACGCATGCGAGTTCGACCGAGCAATGCTCTAACACTATAAATGTTCAAACATGTAATTTTTTGTTCCTCGGCAATCTATTGCTTTTCCTTGTAATAGTATTGGAGTGTGATCAGATGCTATTATTGGAAGGTGAGTAACTGCTACATGTGGATTTGCAGTACGCCAATGTTGAGTTGCCATTGCTCTATCCAGTATCTATAGAATTTTTTCTTGGCCCATTTGGTTATTTGTCCATGTATACAGATAGCCTCGGAAGCCCAGATCCATAAATCCCATTTGGTCCATCATTGTGAGGAGCGGTTGATATTGAACAAAAGTTACTTGCATTCCTCCTTTTTTCTGATTGATCCAAAACGTCATTAAAATATCCTAGCAGAAGCCATGGCATAGCTGGATTGATGTTGTTGAAGATTGATGGGAATTCTTGCTAGAGGTTTTTCCTTATTTCCGCCGGGTGTGGTGGGCCATATATACCTGTGCATAGCCAGGGGTGTTCGGTGGGGATGGGGTGACCAGTTCATGGATGTAGTTTTGCGAATGAAGTATAATCTGAATATAAAGGTTATCTTTCCATATTAGGAAAAGACCTCCTCTACTTCCAATTATAGGGACAAAGAAGTGATTATGAAAGTGTAGTGATTGATTTAGGAAAAGCATATGATGATGATTTGCTAAAATTTCGGAAAGGAATATGATGTTGGGTTTATGGAGGGATACTAGTCCTTTTAGGTGTTGTATAGATACTGGATGTTTTATCCCTTAACAGTTCCAAGATAGAAGAGTCATTTTTAAAGGAGGTGGAACTTATAACAGTTGATATGAGGGAAAAGTAAGTAGGAAATATTTAATGATAATAACTTTAATGGGCTTTGTGACAAATGGTATGAGAATGGTTTAAAAAACGTCCTAAGAAAGGATTGAGTTAAAATGAAAGAGAGTGGGAATTGAAGGGAATCAAAGGTAGTTGTCTTTTAAGAATATAAGCTGGTTTTTTGGGTTATTTGGATGACTCAAGACTGTTGAAATTGTGTTAGTTTTTTGGGTTATTTGGATGACTCAAGACTGTTGAAATTGTGTTGCTAGTTAGGGATGATTCTGGGATGAAGATATTGAGAACATTTAAAGTTGATGAAGTTGCAGCCCCTACCAATTTGTGTGAATGTCAGCACAAAGGTGGCTCTGGTTTGCTGATCTTAGTCACGTCATCTACCAGGCTTGAGTCTGGGTAGTCTAGGCTCAAATTCAGAAAACGGATATTGAAGTCCACAAACAGTTTTCACCTATTACACAACTATTACAATACCTAATATTGCAATACAGATAACAACTTGAACCAAACTGAAACAGAAAAATTACTAAAGACCTAGCTTCTTGATTAGGTCCCAAGGAAGGAATGTGAGCTTCGACAATTGATGATAACTTGAGCAATGCTTAAGACAAGATCAAACTAAACAATATAGAGAAAACTGTAAAAAATAAAATAAAATAAAAAATGAGACTGATTTGTTAAGAAAAAAGTAGTTTGAGAGGACTTACCTGTGGGTTAATCGGATCAGAGGAGCATGGTTTTTGGACCGAGGCTTACACATTCGTAGGTTAACCCATTCAAACTTAAAAAATCACACTATCATGCAAAATTCTAACCACATATCATCTACAAACCTAAATTGGAGAACCAACAAGCAACTAATCAAACAGTTCAAGAGAACCCCCAGCTCCAGAGAAGGGAGCAAACAGAACTCCACCTAAAACCAATGGAAACACTTGAAAAGATTTTAATATCCTTAAAACATCAATAACAATCCAAAGATCATAAGAAATTAGAGAGGAAGAGAAATCCTGAATGAATGAGAATTCCTGTTTCAAATTAAAAGTTAACCCTTTTGAAAACCCCTAAATTGCCAAACCCTAGATTAAACCCCATGGAAGAGCTACTTGAAATTTATAGAAGGAACAACTAATCAAACAACACAGGAACAAGATTACACATTAAACTTCAAAAGGATCAGGTCTAATTACTAAAATTCCGAAGAAATTGCTATTGAGAATTAGATATGAGAATTCTAAACAAAGAATAGGGAAAGAAAAAAGGAAGAAAATCTCGTCTCCGCCGTTGCCTCTCATGCCTAATCAAATCCCCTCACATCCCCATGCTCGTGATCTACTTTTCACCCCCAAGCTGTCCTAAGGTTTTCTAGCCAAAGTGAGAACAAATAGCCATGAAACCGTAGAGGAGGAAGAGCTATAAAAAATCCGTTTGCGCTACGAAGATGATGGTGTAACGACTGGTGTTAAATTTTTGATTATTTCATATTTATCATCCTCATCTCTCACAGTTTTATATCTAGAGAAAGATAATGGTAATTTATACTTGTTTTTCTTTTTTCCTTTTCAATGAATCGAGCCTTTAAATAAAAATAATGATAAAAACAATAATAACATGGAATTAACATGCGTAATATTGCCCCAGGTTCATGCGTTCCAGGAGGTCCCAGGTTCAAGTCCTCAATAACGTAATATTGCAGGAATTAATATGGAAGGTAGTGTTAGTTTGCCCCCCTTATGACACAATCTCGCCCCCCCCTCCCGCTTCGGCTCTTCTTGGCAAGGTTACCCATGAGGCTCGCTGGTAGGCTAACACAACAACCTGTTCAATTAATGTAGTAGTATGTCGTTGGAGCCTAGATTGTTAGGCTTCCAATTAGTTTCATGTAATAATAATAAGAAAATTATATGTATAATAACATTAATCTAATTTTTTATACCCATAGACCTTTGTCGTATTGTTCACCAATAGTCTTTTCTTATTCAGTACCGCAGAAATTCGCTGTCCAAAACTCAACCATGATCAGAAAACGCGTTATTACATCGGTGAATGATTTACGCGTTAAAAACATTCTTGAATTTTTCTGCTGTCTAATTCGCTTGTCTATTACCATACCAAATTATTATCTTATTGTGGTCCCATTTTATTTGTTAACCGTTCAAAGCAAGTCAGGCCCATTACACGATTTTCCGTGGAGAACTGTTGAAACTATTTTTTTCAAAAATCGGCATAGGAGGCAATCGATCCGTTGCTCTTTGCGCCTCAGATTAGCTACCAAACCATTGAGAGTTGAGATATACATTAGTTGTTGAATACGTTATGTATATATTACATATACTTCGTTTAAGTTGAAATATCATGCGTGCACATTGTTATTTCTTATAATTTTTTTTTTCCGGATTTTTCGTGATGCATTTGTATATGTGAAACGCATTAAACGCGAACTAACAAATTTCGGAATTTCGCATTTTTGACCGTAGTTGACCGTATACGCATTTTACTGAGCCGATTAATGCGTGCATTTTTGCCGATCTGAATTTTTTTTTGCATGCCGAATTGCTATCTAGGCCATAGATAGAAAAACTTAGTTCCCTTTTGTTGCTAGGTTGGTTAAGGAAATTTAGTCTGGGAAACTTAATTGGTTTAGGAAACCATTACTTGGTCTTTAATATATCAACTTAAGAGGCATGTCGATCTCTTAGAGCTAAGTTAAGAAATCCTATAGTTGTAGGAAAAGTAATCCATGTTAAGGAATGTGTTCAGTCATGTTGATGTATATAGGCTATGAGAGAACATAACAAAACTACTCCAGAAATCTCTTCTTCTCTGCTAATGGCTTTATAAATTGCTTTCTCCTACACGGTGATAAATAAAATTTCTTATTTCTTTCATGTTGATTCAACCTCGTTAAAATATTTGTTGTTATTGTGCGTCTCTGTGTGTGTACCATTATAGCTGTGAAAACAAACGCTTTCACAAGTTTTGGTGCAACAATTGGTGTGAGAGCAATGAGACAATATATTTCATATGGATAAACCAGAGGATCCGATAAATCCATCAGAGTCCGCAAGTATAGATAAAAATACAAAAGAATAAATACTTCACTTAAAGAGGTCATAACTCAAGGTAGAAAAGTTTATGGGAACCAATAAATTTATTTTATGGAGAACAAATGTAATTGATGCTCTTGTGAGGAATGATCTAGAAGGTTGGACAACAGAGATGTCTAATAGGAAGTGGACAAGATCAATAAGTTATGTCTTGGTTCGGTTTGAGGGTGTTTGGCAATAATAGTAAGAGTTAATTATCAATATAGACTTCAAGTGAGGAGCTTTCCGAAAAGATAGAGAACGAATACTTAGTAATGAATGTAGACAACATGATACATCTTAAAAGAAATTTATATCGCTATCATATGAACAAAGGTGAAACTCTGATATATCACCTAGATTTTTTCATAAACTTCTTGCTGAGTTGGTAAAATATGAAGAGACAATCGAGGACGAGGAAAAAAAATTATCTGGTAAACTCTCTTCCTGAAAAGTATGATCCCATAATTAAAGTCTTAATACACATCAAGGGAAAGATGACATACGCTAAGGTCACTATAGCGTTGCGTAGTAAGGAGTTCAGGAAGTGAAGATTACAATGAGGACCTTGAAAGTGAATCTTATAGTGTGCTTCTTGCAAGAGGTTTTTCAACAGATAAGAGGAATAATAATAGTGATCGTGGTACAAATAAAGGGCTCTCTAATAGTAGAATGTGTCTATGTAAATATGAGTGCATGGTGCCGTGATAGGACAAATATTGTACCAAGCATAAATACAAGGAAAGAGATAAAAATAATATCGAGATGAACATTGCGAAGGCAAGAAGACATTTTAGACGATGCTTCTGATTTTTCACTGATTGTGACTCCATTAGCTTTTACCGTTAGAGATGGTACATGGGTATTGGATTCAGGAGCATCTTATATCATATATTCCCACATTATGACTGGTTTTAAAACTTAATTTGAAGAACTTGATGGATAAGTACATATGGGAACAATCATACATGTAGGGTGATTGGATAAGGAGGTAAGACATGTACCTACCATAAATAAGAATATGATTGCGGTTTGAAATTTTGAAGATAAGGGCTAAAAGTTAGTCGCTAAAAATGGCGCTTTAAAGGTAATCTCTATGGATCTATGGTAATCATGAAAGGCACACAACATCATAACATCTAGTGAGTGGGAGTACAACAACAAGGACGTGATGTATTAATTATTGAACATAATAAGAGTGCATCTATCGAGAAGAAGAAGCTTTGGCACATGAGACTTGCACATCCTAATGAGAAGTCGTTTCATAGTTTGATTCAACAAAATTTGTTGAAATGTGTTATATATGCCTACAATTAGCATTTGTGACCATTGTCAGAAGGGAAAGAAAACAAGAACAACCTTTGGCACAATTATCCACAATATTAGTAGAGTTATTGTATATGCTCACTCAGATGTTTGGGGTTCCTCCAAGAATACATCACTAAGATGGAAGCATTGGTTTGTGTCATTTACTGATGACTATCCTAGGCGTGTATGAGTTTACACCACGAGGAATAGGAGTGATGCCCTAGAAATCCTTGTGAGGTGGAAAAAGGAAAGTGAGACTCAAACTGCCAGAAAGATCAAAGTAATATATATGGAAAATGGTGGTGATCGAATAAAAAAAAGTGATCCATTCTTGCAAGTACGTCAGGATGAAGCATATAGAGGCACTTCATAGTTAAGAATACGTACACCTCAAAAAAATGGATAGTTGAACGCATGAATTGTACTCTATTGGAGAAGATAAGATGTATGTTATTATAATGTTGGATTAGGTAAGGTGTTTTGGTATGAGGCAGTTTCATATGCGTGCTTGTTCATCAATAGGTTTCTATCATCTGCATTAGAAGATAAAACTCCTATAGAGAAGTGGTTTGGTAAACCAACTTATGACTATAACTCAATTCATATCTTTGGTTGTCCTACATGCATGGTATCATGTTCGTGAAAATATGACTAATAGACGCGCCCATGAAAGGAATCATTATGGTTTTGAAGAAGGGAGTGAAAGGTTCAAGATTTGGAATCCAGTTGAAAGTTAAGATGTCACATTTGATAAGATAATTATGGCGAATTTTTTGGATTGTTGGAAGGTGAGAAAAGAAACATCACTACTAGTAAGCCTTTCCAGCAGGTGGAGATTGATGAAGCTCCACCACTTCCAATCAAGTTTGTATCTGATCAGAGTATTTTCGAAGACTTTGGGTCTGCAAGAGAAGTATATAATGAAGTTCCAAATGAAAGTGATGTTGTTGGGGAAGAATAACAAGAGCTAGTAGAAGATACATAATCTACGGTCACGGAGTTCATAGAAACCAGCAAACACATAAGACTAACCAGGAAACATGGTTGGTTGGATGATTATGTAACTTATGCATTACCAGTTGTTTAAGATGGTACTGCTACTTCCAAACCAAAATGAATCAATTATGGAGTGTCCAAAAGTGTCCAGTTGGTTTCCGCAAAATTTTCAATGTTGATTTTTACGGGACATGTGATGTTTCCTAGGGATACACAAGAACCATACCGAATCGTTCATCCAACACTCAGTAAAAGTTTACAAATTAGGAATCGTCCATATAATGGTTCGATTGATGGTTTTGACCTCAAGACCGGCCGAACTGACACCTATGAGTTGTTCATTTTATTAGATGCCATCCATCCATCTACCATGTATATATATATGATTAGTTTCATTAATATTTGTGCAAATCAAACAAGATTATTTTTTAACAATCGAGGAGTAGTTTCAAGCCAAATAAAAAATATAAAAAAGATTTAATAATAATGTAGTAGATTTTACAAGGCTCGATAAACACTAGGACCGATGGGTATTTTTAATGTTTTTATTGGGTCCACTTCCAGGTTCACTAATTTAGGAACTGGACCCGGAATTTAGAAACATAACCGATTTCGGGTAGTATGCTACCTAGACCCGATTAGGCCCTGCGGCATCTCTACCTACAACAATTCATTCCTATAATTCTCTTCTTCTTTCTTTTTGTTTTTGTTCTATTTTGTCAACATTAAGATCTAAATTTAGTTGTACTGATTATTTGCCTCATAATTTGATTTTAATATTTTCATTTAATTTTAATTTTGGTCAATTGACTATGTTACGGAAATCAAAGTTGGGTTTTTCGGGAAAATAAACCCTAGGTTTTTAAAGAACAATTAATTTGGGGATATATAAAATAATTGGGGATATTGCCGGCATGGATTTTCAATGACGGCAATCCATCGACTATGACGGCGGCATCAAAAAACCATGCCGAAAGATATCCCCCAAACCCCAATTAATCCATGTATCCCCCAATTTGGTGTTTTTTTTTTTTTTTTTTTTTTTAAATAGGGGCTTCATTAAGTTAGGGTTTTTGTAGTTTACTTAAACTGGGTTATAAGTTATTTTTAGAACGCGTAATTGGGGATATATATTTTAATTGGGGGATATGAAATACTATCCCTATCCATTGAATCATGCTATGGGGTGTTTTTAAAGGGAAAAAGTACTAAAATATCCTTTAAAAACATTAGGAAATGACTATCATATCCTTCCACCAAAATAAAAACAAAAATCACTCTCACTTATCCCCTTCTCCTCTTCTCTTCTGGTTCCTCTTGAACTTTATTTATGTTTGAAGTTTCTGAACAAGTACGGACCTTTCAATGATAAGTGACGTTAATTAGCTTTTGAACAAGTTACTGTTACATTAAGATTACAATGAATGAATCACTGGGTATATATTTAAAATCTTTAAAGTCGCAATTTTCCACTCCAATTACTTCTTAATGGTGAACATCCATCCAATCTTTAAAGTTCCATACATCAGCAATTAATTACAAGTTTAAAAACAGAGGAATAAGTATAAGGAAAAAATCAGATTTCCGGAGGTATCTTATTTCCGGAGATATCTTAATAAGAAAATCGGCATGGTAAATCTTTTGAAAAATAGAGGAATAAGTATAAGGAAATCGTAAAGAAGAGTCTTTCCATGTTGAAATGAGGTGATCTTTTGCTCTGTTTTGATTTGGGTGGTGGTGTTTTAATATTTTCTTATCTAGTTTCATGTTTAACATGCATGTTAAGACTACGATGTACGTGTTGGATTTCAGTCTCAGGCAACCAAATTTTCTGTTTAAACTTCATCCTAAGCCGGCATTGTTTTCCCTTAATGTACGATGCCGGCATCAGGTTCCGGCATTGCCAAAGTGATAAGCAAATGCCGGCAGAATCTGCCGGCGTGCTCGATAAACAATTAGCAATGCCGGCACTGTTGGCAGGACTACTCGCTTTCTGTATACCGTATAACCAAAGCCGACATTGTTTATGAATCTCAAACTATGCCGATACACGGTGAATATTTTGTGGCAAGTGAAAGTAAACTTTTATGCCGGCATGGTCTTAAAAGTTACTGAAATGCTGGCAGCGAGTTTTCCAGGTGCATCCATGGCGAATGCAAATTTACATCAAGCGAAGATTCTACCTACCAGACTTGTTTGTTAATGACGTGAAGACTCGGAGACATCTCTTTGTTCACTAAATGGTCACTCATTTCAACCAAATTGTTTTAACCCAACACTCATACTACTAGTCTCTCAAAAATCATAATTATTTCTCCAAAATGATAATGATTTCTATGAATCATTTTCAAAATAAACAATTAACTTAGCTAATTATAATTAACCACTAAACCTGATTAGTGAGGGGTAGATTAGGAATTAGATAAAAAAATATGGATAAGGGGTAACCCTAATTTACTATTTAAAACCGATTTATGTCTTTTTCCTTTATCCCCAATTAATTTATGTATCCCCAATTGAAAGAACCGTGAAGACAAGATTGAAGAGGAGGGATAAAATAACATATTAGGTTTATATCTAAATGTCAGAATTTGATATTCATAAAAATGAGAAACTGTATTAGAAACTTCTAATCTACATGTGAAACAAAATTTGTTTATCGTTCATTAGATTTGATTATCATAACAAATCCAAATGTTCAACTAGATTTGTTATAGAATTTTGTTCCTTTATCATCTCGTTGGATGTCTGAGAAAATTAGAACCGGAAAAAGCTGTTATCTGACCACCGACTCGGCTTAATCGATAACCGAACCGAATCCAATAAGGTTCGGTGATGGTTTCAAAAATAAGAACCGTCCCATGGTCGGTTTGGTGATCACCGTGCATCCCCAATGTGGCGTGTCCATCGTGCGTTGGGAAAATGTTGTAACTTTGTCGTGTCCGATCATATGTTCGTGCAACATATATGTGAGTAGAGGTGTAAAACAGGCCGGTACATCTCAGCACAGCCCATTAAAATGCGATCCCATCGTGTTATGTGCAGTTTTGTGTCATGCCAGATTAAGACGTGTCATGTTGCGTCGCGCTTGGCGCATGCTATACTGTGCTAGGAAAATATTCGTGTTGTATTGTGTTGTGCATGACATTTATTTTTTATTTTTCAAAGTAAATATTTTCTAGATATTATATGTGTTGTTATAGAAATAACTCAACATCATTAGTATAAAACAAGGTTTGGATAAGTTTCCCTTTGTTAGTGGTGATCAGGATTTGTCTGGACAAAGATAAATCAAGGACCGTAGTTGTTTAAACCAAATCCTTCTTCTGCACGTGTGCCATAGCTTTAAAAGTGACGAATGAGTAACATGTAACTGTGGAGTCCAAATTTGTTCACACTCCTCTATCAAGTATATATTTCACATAGTCTTATGATTGGTTGATTATTTAACCGATGGCGCCATTACCCTCCATGTTTAGAATCACAACCCTCGTTACATAATTCAATAAATATAATCAATGGTTAAGATTAAAATGTTATGTGCACACTCGTTAAGGAGTGTGCACAAATTCGCACTGTGTATTCCCAATCTTATCTCTTGCTATATTAGTGCGAAAATCCTCCATCCTCAATTTCTTCGTTATCCACCGCTAAAACCTAATATTTAATTTTTTTCGTCCTCTCAAAAGATAAGTCGGATGTTATTATCATGAGAAAAAACTAAGAAAAAACAATAAAAGCAAACATTTTTCATTGAGCAATTTTTTTTGGAGTTCTAAAACGTTGGTTATGTTCGAGAACTGAAAGATTGAAAAACCTAGTGATTTTGGGGCTCAAACCCTATGAACAAAAAACAACAGAAGAATTGAAGGATCAAACGATTCAAACCCATCTATGAATCAAGGAGGAGGTATAAATTTCCCCCTTATGCGTTCTCTTTGTTTCAAATTCAAGTTGATTGAATTAATCATTGGATTACAGTTCAGAAACGCTGGTCATGTAAAGACACGGGAAAATACAAGTGGGAGAATGAAATGGATCTAATCGTGATTCAGTGATTACTAAAGTTTCTGAAAGAGAACCTTTCAATTCAGTAACATTCCTTCCACCATCATCATCATTTCGCACTCAATCCAATTCCCCGGTACCACTTTTCCTCCTCCTCTTGATTTGTTAGTTTGATTTCGAATATGCATAATGTTTTATTTTGCATAATGTTTTCCGATTTTGTGCAGGTTGAAGCCGACTGAGCACTTAATGCGGCTATTGAAGGATCACCTCCAAAAAATAAATCTATGGCTGTAGTTCTCTCTGTGGAACACTATTTTACAAACGCTTTGCCCCACGCTCTCGGCAATGAAAGGATTCACTTGATGTTTTCCAATGACTCGCAATCTCTTCATCAGGTATATGAAACATCTGGCTGATTTAGTAGTATATGTGCTTAGAGTGTAGATTTAAAAGAATAACCTGTAGGTCTTGTTTGAATGAGTTCTTTTATTCTAGAGTTTTGTGCAGGTAGATGATGATCCAATAAATACTACACATAAAAGATGAAAATAAGCACAACATATAAAGATGAAACAAGTTAAATTAAATTCATTATGATATTTAGAAAGCTCTCTCTATTTCGATTAGTCTGAAGTCATCTATCATCTATTACCCATAATTTGAAAACAATGTTTACGGGGAGTAATCATTGTACCACAATTGAACCAATAAATTTATATCTAGGTTTCTCATTCATGAGCGTAATGTTGGACCTATTTTTAGACCATACAATAACAACGACGGTACTTTGAACTAGAATGGGATGCACCGTTTTAAAGCACACTGGTCATTTATCAAGAATCAAAGCATGAAGGGCTTTTATATATGTACAATTTTTCTTTGTGACACCATTTTCTTTATTAAGTTGTTATGTGGATCAGATGTCGTATTGGGTTTATGGAAGGCACAATTAATGGTTGGTGGCATGGGGTTTCCATTGCTTCTTCAATGACTTATGTTTAATGAAAAGGTGGTGCACTCTGGATGACCCATGTTGGTTCCTATGTTTTCAGGTAAAGCATTATGTGTGATTTAACATGTTTCCCATTGATAACTCATGCAATCCAATCTATCAGCCTATTCGTGCTATAACAAGGAACTGAAAACAATTTTTGAAGAACCCACAAAAGATAATATAAAACACTAGCATTAGTGTATGTTTCCTAAGATTATTTTTATGGGTTCTGCAATTGACTTGAATAATTTTTTTACCTTGAATGTTTTGTGGACACGGGAATACGGTGATCATGAATTTTTACTGGCAGGATGTTGTTGCTCTATTTCAATGTGTCGAGGTAATTTATTTTACTTTGGGTTTTCTTAAATTAGTTTTAAGGATGCTACCATTGCTTGAATATTTCAGACACAAGCTATGCCACAATTGACATGAATATAGAAATATCGTGAAGTATTAAACCTAATTGCTTAAAACTAATTTAAGCAAGTTTACAGTACTGATATTTCTTTTGTAATTTCTTAAAACTGAAAAGTGGTTTAACGAGATTAGTCCAAATAAACAATGGGGACAGCTCCTTGATGCACACCATTTCCTTGATAATTCTTTAAATTGTCATCTCCAAGAACAACATTATGAATTGAACGAACTTATATATTTGCGAATATGGATTATTCATTAAAAAAAAATGCAGACACGACGGTCCTACACATGGCAATATTGGTATACCATAACTTTGTGTGTTTGTTTTTGCTAACGTTATCTAATAAATCGCAAGTTAGAGCCATTTTATTCACCTTAACTTTGGCCTCTCTGTCATTTCTTCCTACAGTTGCAATTGAATTCACATCTGACGACGTGAAAGGACATTAAGCTACAATCTAAACTAATATACCCCAACTGAGATAAATGAATTCTACATTTTTTAATATCTGATAGTTACAACAGGATATTGTTATATTTAATTGAAAGTGATAACCCTGTTAATATAGAAGGCCTTTATTTAAAATTATCTGTTCATGTTGATATATAACCAAATTTATTATAGTTTGTAAAAATGGGTTTTGATTACAATCTTGTTTACTCAACTCTAATTCTTTCGAAAATGAGCTCTGCCCTCTCTCCTCTTTCCTCCTCTTCTCCTTCATGTGCCCGAGTCTCTCCAACAGCTCTTTCCTCCCGTTCTTCGGTCGTCTTATTCCCCAACGGTCAAAATTTGTCGCTTTGAGAGTGGCCGGATGTTCTAACCAGTCTTCAAATGAATCACGAATCACAATCTACACCATGTCAATGCAATTGCTTTGCACACGCACACAATCATAATCACAAAAACAAGAACTACAAAATCACCCCCAATATCAACGTAACAATCACTTCAATTGGAGAACCTAGATCTCTCAAGTCACATAACTCACAACTTTCTTTCAATTCTCTTATCTACCTAACCCAATTCAATGATACTGCGAATAAAATGGGTAACCATGAGCATCACAAACAAACACCACTCACATACAAACTATCCCACATTTATTTATCAAAACCTCATCAATCATATAAAGAGTTTATCTTAGGTCTGAACTTTCTAAAAGCTGTGTGCTCTGATTCTGAGGCTCTCAAAACCAACTCAAGTGTTCCCATGAGAATTAGTCTCCAGATGACTCTAAGAAATCTATGGAGATGGCATGCCTGGTCTTATTTGTGGATCTTTATGGCTACATCTGGATATACTTGGTTAAAGGCTAATCATAATATCCTCACATCTAGCATTTACAATGGTAAGAAATTTATACTCTACACTTTTCAATTTGGTTTTAATTGGGTACTACTTTGTTGTTTCATGATTCTACACCATTTAATAAGATGGGAATTTCCCACTTACTACCCTGAGGAATCCACAAATGGAATGAATCCAACTCACAATCCTCTACCATATCTCACCAGAATATACCCTGAAGATCCCAATCAACAGCCTAACCAAAACAGAACCAAATTTAAACATTCTGAACACAATCCGACATTCAATCAAATGAAGCAATATTTCGGAGAATGCACAACCAAAAACATAAACATCAGCATCTGTCATACAATCAACAATCTAATAACCAAAAGCCAAAATAAACACTACCTTGTTCTTGTTTACCTACACAAACACATATCCATCACCATAATTTTTTTTTCCAAAACAGACATTGTACCAAAACCAAAAATCTGAAAAACAAAAGTTCACATACTTATTTTGGAAATATGAGGTGGTATTTAACTTTCACTAGGAATATATGCAATTTTCCACTTCTCCCATTCTATGGTGCCTTCTTCTGTCTATCCACAGAATAATTCCCCCTGGGAGTTGGCACATGAAAAATTACATCAGCCGGAACTTCACTGGTCGCAGTCATCTCACCTGGGCCGAATACAGCGAGATCATAAGCATCTTCTGCCAGTTATTGCATCTCTGGAGCCAACATAAAGCAATTTGGCAATAATACCACGTCCTTGTAATAACCTTTTCGCTCATTCTCCCAAATCCTGAGTTTGGAAGTTACAGGGACAGGCGCAGAATAGAATCCTTGCACAGCTACTCCACTCACGATCTGCTCCTCTCCTACAAGTACAACCCCCTCATTGATGACGGATTTCCCCTTGTCAGGGTGAACATCATACACCACCCATCCTTCACTAGTAGCTTGGATTTGAGGCATCTGAGCGTTAAAAACCTTGGTCGTGGAAAGATCATGAATTGCTGGCTCTCTCCGTATAGCATCTTTCACTCCCTCGACATTTTCCTGCAAACCAGGCGATGCCTCATCACCACTATCTATTTCTATTACATATCATGACCACAAATTGAACCAATTCAGATCAAGAAAACTCTCGATTCTACTGAATTACCCAATTCTAAGTATAAATCTTACCATACACAACCAGATACAAAAAACTACCACAATACAATCAAAAATCTTTACTTGTTTTCCATGCATAGAAAGCTTACACCTCTTGCTGCATGGATCATCACTGGAACTCTGATTTGTCGACATGGATGGTTGATTAACCTCATTCAAATACTCCATGTACTCTTGCTCTATCTTCGACATGGTTGCAGTTTTTGGATCGAGAAATAGAATTCGCACAGTTGGAATAAAGAAGTTACAGAAGTGCAGTATGGAAAAATAGAAATGCATAACTCCCTTAAAATCTTTTTGATGGGAAGGCCAACAGTTATCGCATCCTATCCATCTATTTCTCATCCTAGAGATCAATTTTTGGAGATCTCGGAGAATCTTCAACCTACGCAACGCATGCAAAGGCCTATTGAACGCAACCCCAACCCATTGGTCTTGCAGCGGCGGCAACTGAAAAATGGCAGAAAGTTAGGAATCGGTCTTCTAAATTGGGTTACCCATATTTCAGATTCGAAACCAATTCCCGACCCACTTACACCAATTACCAAATTATCTAAGAATGGGATCTTATTGAATATCAAAAGCTCAAAAATCCAACACCAGCCCAACAAGACTGCAGCCACTCATATAGGAAGGACATACTACTTGTTAAAAGAGAGGGCACATGCCAAAGGTATGCTATCACCGGTGTCCTTCACCAGGTAAGATCAATAAACATTATAGGCTTTGTCCATATCACACCACACTCTAAGCTTACAAGAATCTTAAAGTACAACTCCCATATTACATCATTCAAGGTGCGTGTTAGATGGACCTTCCTTAAGATAAACATTTTTTGTCATAACAGACACATCACCAACCTTAATCACAAAACCCCAAACCACAACGAATGAATTTATATATTCAACTCTCTTACAAGGAAAAGGTTAGGTCACTATCACAGTTTAGGGTCTTCCATGCACAAGACCTGTAAGTAAAACAATTTGACCACCGATATAGAATTTCAGAAATTTGTTTACAATTTTAAACAACCTATCCCTTACTTTTACACCCATTATATATACTATTTGTATATTGGTCTTGGTCCTGGTGTTGAAAAGTTTTGCAAATGTGGCTCCTACAGATTGCTAGTAGTACAAAGCAACATCAACCTCGGTTATAAATGCAATTCTCTCAACTGTATCCTTTGGCCTCCTGCCCGGTGATGCGTGTCGTATGCGTCAAAAATAATTTCACTTCCTCACTTAACTAATATGAATATAGTATTCGATAAGAAAGAGTTCGTATCCACAGAGAGGCGATTGTTGTTATGCAATTTTCAGATTCTTATGTAACCAAATAACCCAAGTTGTTTTTTTTTTATCAAAGTAATAATACTAAATAAAGCAAAGTAAATAGTTGAAATAATCAATAAGGAGAAGATATTGGTTAAGGGATAGTATCATTCACAAACATGTATTTTTCATCTATGATTAGAATTGGTATTTAATCTCTCAATTATCAAAAGTCCTAAGATATCTTGATCGCAAGAATATCTCGTTTATTTCCTGATTTTATCACAAACAACATTAAAAGATGCTATCGTGAAATCTTCTTAAAAAGCAACCTAAAGTGTAAAAGCACAATTAGATTTAACTCCCTAAGCGCAATAAGTTCTATGAAATAAGACTAATCGATGCAAACAAACGTGTAAAAGCACTAATTCGTTTTAACAAAGGTTATGATTCATATGCGATTAAAAAGATGTATCACTACAAGTATTAACCACAAGTTGCTACTAAAAATCAGAGATAACAACTTTTACGTATTGAAAACCCTAATATAGCTATAGAGATGAAAACAAATCCAATTGATTAGGACTTAACCAAACTAGCATTCAAATCATATGATAATAAAACGATGAATCATAAACGATAAAATTGAGACAAAACTAATTCATAGAATCAAATAATCATGCTTGAAGAAATCAACTTTTTATCCCATAACCAATTATAGTGTTTAGCTACTCATATTCATGGAGTTCATCATCATAATATTCAAGGGAAGACTATGAAACATAAAAGAAAGCAAACCCTAGAAGTAGTTCTCTGCAAAAGCTCCAAGAATAGGATAATAAACCGTTTTTTTTTTCTTGTTGTAGAAACTCTCTTTTTATAGCCCTTTGCTTTCCAAAAATAGGTCAAAATCTTTAAAATCTTCATGTCCACGTCCATCTACATGTCCACCAAGCCCAGGTGTGAGAAATATGTCTCTGAAATTTTTGGGTCCGAAAATGGTCGCCAATCTTGACGTCATCACCGGAATACGGTCACCGGCAATCCGATCCGGTCACTGGAAAAACTTTCTCCGCTCGCTTTTGCCATCCAAACTATCACCAAGTAATTAAGCTTCCGGTAGCTCAACTTTGCTTTCTGTATTTCAAACATTTGCAAAACCCATCTAAATCCAATTTTTATTCTTGCGAAACGTACCCAAAAGCGTGACACGTAGCTCATACTTCCGGCCATCAATTCTTGCATCCGACTCATACCCCCTCATGATTCATTGAAATATTATGATTCATGCTTCAAGTTACGAAATCCGGCTCTTTGGAACTATGCTCACCGTGCGCCATTTTCACCCTTTTTCAGATTTGTTTCTCCGGCTCCAAAACTGTCTCGGCATTCAATCTTGCATAGCAACAAGCCAACATCCATTCAACCTTTAGCTTTATTGCTTGATAACACTGCTCAGTATAACAACATCTCACTTTGCCATTCTGAGTCTTGAGACTCCGGAGTTGATATAACCCCGAGCTCGACCCCGAGCTCGATCGTCGAACCCATTTCCTTAGTACTCCTCTCTCGGCATCTCCGTTGGCGCTTACAAGAACCTCAAACCCATTCAACTCAGAACTCCTTTCGCCAAATTCCACAAGCAAGTTCGGCTCTTGTTCGAGCCAACAAAGAACACGAGTGCCTCGATCACCTCCATTTGTTGTAGCTCGCACCCCAATCTGTAGCTCCGAAGCAATTCCACCTTCACACCTTTTCTCAATCTGTGCAACCGCAACACAAGATCATATTCCATAATCATCGCCATCACGACGACCCATCCGACCAACTTCGCATGTCCTGACCAAGAATAACCTCACAGACCTTGATGGTCGTTCGGCCTAGCCAATTCAATACTAATGCACCACCAATTGCATCACCCAACATTCGAGCCATTTCTTCACCATTTATTTCCTCCCGCTGCACATCACCTCTGAGATCATCGCAACTCTGCGACCTCGGTGAATTCAACACATTGCATTACCACCAGATCCAACACCGCCAAATCCATTCCTTGTGCACTTCTTAAGTCCTAGTCGCTTCAAACACCACCGCAACTCCCATCACAACAGCACCACCTACTCACCGTAGTCTTTCACCATCTCGCTACTTACTCCTTACTCAACAAAGAACAAAGCCACCGCTTTTGATCTCGCTCAAACCCCACCGAGCAAAGAAAAAACCATTCTCTTGCAGTTCATAATCCATTACCACATCAAATTCCAACCAGCTACAAGACCCACCTTAACCAGTCCATTACAAGATTTCTGCAGCTTCAATGCCACACTGTGAAACCTCAGAATACGATCAGAATTCGATTCACACTAGACGCCAAAATCGCCCACGAATGCTTTGTTCAAAACCGTTCCAATCCATATAAGCTTCTAAATCAGATCCTAGCCCTTGCCAAGCATTCACTGGACCAACAATTTCATTTTCAATTCCTCCAATTGATTGCAAACCTAGCATTCATCTCGTTCATCAATTTACCACCTGCAGTTCAAACTTCATGACTTCTGCTTTAAATCCCATCACCAACTTGTTCTCAATCAACAGCAACTACTGACTTTGACCTTGTAACTAGCTTCTCACCTGCCACAATTCGAGGTACCACCACCATGTCAGTTCACCAATGCAACAACAACCATTTCCTTAGTCACCTCAAGCACATAGCTAAGCCTACACTTTCTCAAACCATTACAAATCCCATTGTCTTCTTCTAGCCATTTCAATTGCCATACCGAGATTTAAGCTTCTTCTCCCCGAGTTCTTACAAGCCACATCATAAACAAATCAACCCATCCGACCTTTACTCAACCACCACAAAGCTTAATCGGCAAAGATCATTAGCAAACACCTTGTATGCCACATTCCACAACTCCTTCCTCGAATCGAACTTCAATCTTCAACCAAACCCAACTATGAAGCAAACCCATCCAACTCAAACCAACGACCCTAATTTCTCAGTTCTTTTCTCTTGTTCACAACCCATTTCACTATTGAACTCGTATTCCTCACCAATTTCAGCTTCTACGAGCTCCAACCCCATCTATAATCCTTCCTGTTCTTCAAATCCATCATAGCCATTTTCACCACCAGTTCATAACCTTTTGAATCGGTCTTCAAACCCCATATCTCTTCATCAATTTCTTCACCGTAAGCTCACTCATCTCCTCAATTCCTCACTAACAACACCTAATCCATAGCATGAGTACCTTCCTCTCTATCTCAGATTCATAAACCCTTAGCCCACATCATTATCTGGATCTTGATTTTAAATCACAGCAAATAACTTCAAAGTGGGGGAAAAATAACTCATTTCTCTATTTTGATCTAGATAAGACCATGCCTGTGAGGTGGGATTTCTATTAGCACTCCAAGAGTAAATACATGTCACCCAATAGTTGCCCTTAACCTGTGACTGGCTCCGGATAGCACTTGTGCAAAAAATGACAAGCTTTACCCTTTTACGCTTATTTG
>JAJJWX010000414.1:0-20457 GCA_023529315.1 Papaver bracteatum | reverse complement strand
AAGGATTAGCAATATACCTATGCAGACAAGTTAATTTTGGACCCCCTGAGAATAAAAATGTTGGCTCCTAAAATGCCGAAAGCTGTGGTGGTTAAATGGCAGAATCTAGCCCAGGGTTGGATTAAAGAAAATACAGGCAACTGCTCTATCGGAAACCCAGGGATGTCGGTCGGTGGTGTAGTCTTTCGAGACGATAATGGGAGGGTGCAGGGCTTCTTAGCACAAAACTTGGGTATTGCTAACTCTTTGTTCGCTAAGCTGTGGGGAGTGATTTATGCGTTACGTTTGGCAAGTACAAGGGGTATACGAATACTTTGGTTGGAGTGTGACTCAATCTTCACTCTACAGGCTATCAAGAAACCTGACCTAGTGCCTTGGAAATTATCGATTCACTGGAACAACTGCTTGATGTTTTCTAATTCAATCCAGATGGTTTGTACACATGTTTATCGAGAAGGAAATTCTGTAGCAGATATGCTGGTAAAGCAAGGAGAAATGGTGGAATCATGTTGGTGGATAACTGCGCCAAATTTTATTAAGCATAATTGTGATATAGATAACTCGGACTTTCCGTTGTATCGCTTTCGTAATATGTAACTTGGAATTGTTCTTTGTTTTTTTGGTTTTTTTTTTTTACTTCTTCCTTGTTCTTGGAGGTAAGGCCTAGACCTCATATTTATTTTTCTCCTTTCAATAAATTGGTTAGTGTTTAAAAAAAAAAATAGAACCTGGTGGTCTCTTAATCTTCCTTTATGGAGCCATGGCCTCAACCACACTTCCACTAAGTGTAATTGCAACACCTTATTCTATGGTGTATATCCCTTATTGAGGATTTGAACATTGTAGGTAGGTTTGCAGCTGTAATGTGTGATCTCATCACTTTAGCGACATCAATGTACATTATGAAAATCAATTATTCTTTGTCACTTCACATTTACATTTGTGGAGTACAAGAATCAATATGAGACATAGTGGGAATACACCACGACAATTCATGTCATTCCCTTAGAAAATACTTTTTCTTATCTCCACCAAACGATGGGAAGACTGTCTCATTAACATGATAACCCTCATATTTAGCGGTAAGAGATCTCTTGCCAAATTTTTTAAAATGCGGATAATTGTTGGGAACTCATTTCCAACATAACTACTTAACAGTTATGAAGACCCATCATAGTACGATGTGGATTCGTAATGGCACGTATATAATGCAACCAAAAATGCGTAAGAACGCGAATGTCAGGCTTAAATTCAGTTACCAATTGAGACGCAGAAAAGGTTGACTAATATTGGGTTCTAAAACTAATTAAGTAAATATGCATGTAATATTGCATATCCTCAAAGCAATAAAAGGTAGGTTGGTACGCATAATCTATTATATAGACACCATCTGTAACCTTTGATGGTAGTCTCTGCGAGACAATTGGGTATAATATGATCTATGTTGATCCTATTAAACATGTAATATTCATCAAGTCCTTTTGATATAAATTTTCTAGGATTAACAAGGGTGGTGAGCCTTTGCACTTTGCATTATGTAGTATGTGCTAGGAGTTTACAAAAATTAAACACATCATTTGTTGTGAGAAATAACTGATTGAATGCGTCGAATCATCCACCAGAGCCATAAATCACTTGAATGGTCTGCATTCTGCATGGATATATGTTCACTAACAACACTTTATTCTTTGAAAAATGAGTTATTTACCATTTGCATCTAAGTAAAACAGAATGGTCTCAATCGTGTTTTATTAAAGAAAGACTTTGTAAGATGAGTGACGTGCTTTCTTACTCTAAAGCATAATGGGGAGAGGCAGTGCAAATCTAGTAACTTTAGAAATCACTAATTGTAATAGATGTTGTAATTTCGCATTCTATCAGTTTATTGTCTCGTACACTCAAATGAAGTGATGCCCGTGTTAGTACTTCAATACGGAACATCGTGTCACAATCAATGTGCCTTATGGTTATGTCATAGTCTTTATGAATCAATCCCAATCAGTTCATTGTTGGGGTTAATATGGATTCATGTTTGTATGGTAAAAATACTTCTACCCCAAACACGAATTTTGATGGCGATTTTGTCGAAGATCGATCTGCAGCTTTAATCTCTAATTGAACACAAAAGGGGAGGGTGGGTACCTGCAAAAAAAACCTCCGATGCTAAAGTTAAATTGAGTTTTTCATAGGAGATTTTGTATGGAAGTTTGCTTACCTTCTTTGGTTGGTAAAACGTCCATTTATATGTTTGGAAATTTCCGTTTCATTTATCTAATTTCAAGATTTCCATGAATGGTCGTAACTGTCCCTGCATGTCTCCTATCATTATTGACCCTACATGTCTCCCTACTATAATTCTCCTGCATGCCGGCATGGTTGCATGACCCTGGCATTGACATCCCATGTATGGCTCCCAGAAACTTCCACTATGGTTAAAGAATTATAATGGGGTGTGGATAACCTAAGGTGTAAGAGAAGTGGGTGTAAGAAGACGGGTGTAAACATCCTTGGAGTAAAAGGAATGGGGCGCAAATATCCGGGGGCTACGGGATTAAGTAACATCGCGATGCACTGAATAGGGATCACGGCACTAAGTAGCGACACAGAGCACCAGATCACTGACATTAGCCGGAACGGAAAGTCCGCCGACAGTGGCCCGCCGGCAACCTACTGCTACAACTGTGCCGGAGAAGGTGATCAGCGCATGCTACCGTCGGCGACTGCTGCTAAACGGCGCCTGAGAGGATGACGTCATGTTGACGCTGAAAGGTGATGTCACGCTGACGTAGTTGACGGCGTTAACTGACACCGTCACTATTAATGGCATATTCGGAGAATATTCTGACGGCATCCCTAACGGTTACGGAATATTCTATTTCGACGGAATCTGTTAGCTTCTGACATCACTTCCCACCTCGCTGCTGACTGGGCCTATGTGCTGACGTGGCGAGGTCACCTACCAGCCTTCGGATGACGTGGCATGATGGGTTATCTTTTGCTGATGT
The DNA here is from genome assembly GCA_023529315.1 of Papaver bracteatum. NCBI lineage: Eukaryota > Viridiplantae > Streptophyta > Magnoliopsida > Ranunculales > Papaveraceae > Papaver > Papaver bracteatum. The sequence continues at coordinate 17,452 of JAJJWX010000414.1, read as the reverse complement.
GGCACCTTCCACGTCATCACCCTATGTTGACGTGTCATTATAAAACACCGACAAATGTGTTGACATGGCACACAATTGCTAACGCGGCATTATGAAACAACGACCAGGATGTTGACGTGGCACACACGTTGCTTACGTGGGGTTCTCCTGATGACATGGCACTGATGATGTGGCACTTGCTTAGCCTTAATTTGGGCTTGTGAGTTGAGTGTTTTATAGTGAGGCCTAACTTAGTTTGTTGCTCATGGGCTTGCACATGGAGTCTTTGTAAGGCCTAGTTAGCTATACTTGGCTAACCAAGGGAAACACCTTAGGCCCAATGAACCTTTCTTAGCTAATAAGAGGAGCTTTCTGGGCCTAAGTTTGCCCATTTTTTATGCTGAATATTAAGGGTACAAACATTGCCCCCTCTTAATCCATAACCTGTTATGGGTTAAGAAGTTCGGGTTCCCTTCTGAATTTGCATTTTTCTGGAGTGCTACATAACTCTCCCCCGAGCGTGTTGTTCGGAGTGTTATGCAACTCACCCCGGGAGTGTAATGATTGCGCTGGAGTGTTATATATCTCTCCCCCAAATGGTTGAGGTGAATAACTCGCCCCCGGTATGTTTTGTGTCATGCTGCTCAATGTTCGCGCAAGGGTGCACTTCCCTGCTGCATTTTGATCGCGCATGGAATAAAAAGTTGAGTTTTTCTGCTATCTTGAATTCGCACAGGGGACCAATCCTGCTATTCAAGATGCGCGCAGATTTGATATGTGTACATTTTCACGTGCCTGGACAGGTGAAGATGTTCGCCACATTTGTTATTGTCCCATACGATGGGGATAAAATTGGGATAGGGTAAAAATGCTCGAACTGTGCACTTTACCCTATATGCGAGGTGTCAAAGACGTTGCTGACAATATACTTGAACTGTACTGTTTTTCCATTTAGGACTAACTATGGATTTGATCATCCGCAACAACTTATAATTAAACACGAACAATTTTGATAGAGTGTGGAATACCAAAATAATGTTGAATTAAATTTCTGAATAGAAATAACAAGATAAATACCTACTGCTTTGACAACAGCTTCCTCGTTAAAACCTTTGTGTGGAAAACCCAGAGGGATAAAACCATCATAAAGGAAAAAAAGTGCAGCACAGCAGGATTTTGGGACTACCCCTAATGATAAAACTTCTTCAAGTGGAACGAATTCCAAGGCTCACCATCTTGAGTACCGTCGAGGTTCCTTAGGTACTAAGAGCCACGAGATGCTGGCCTGTCCACTATGTATGGACCATCCCAGTTTGCTCCGAGATTCCCACAGTTTGGTTCCATTGTGGCTGCTCGGGTTTTCTTCAAGACATATTCCCCTGATTTGAATGACTGTTCTCTGACTTTACGATCATAGATCAGTTTGATTTCCTGCTGGTATCGGACCAACTGCTATAAGGATAGTTGTTTCTCTTTGTTCTTCTAGAAACTCTTTATCCAAAGCCAGTATACTGTCGGTTTCCCAGATTTGACAGCACGAGTTTTGGTAGTCTTGAGATGTACCTCGGTGGGTATGATTGCCTCTGTCCCATACGCCAATGTAAATGGAGAAAATCCAGTGGATCTTTGTGGGGTTGTTCGATAGGACCATAAAACTCCAAGGAATTCTTCTGTCCATTTTTCCTTTGCCTTCTCTAGCCGTTTATTGAGATTGTCCATAATAATGCGCTTGGTCGCTTCTGCCTTCCCGTTGCTCTGAGCATAGTAAGGAGATGGGAAATTGTGGCGAATATCCAGGTTCTTGCAAAAGTCTTTGTTCACCCCATAATCAAACTGCTTCCCATTATATGATATTATCGCGTCTGGGATTCCAAATCTACTGACGATATTCTCCCATATGAACCTTTTCACATCATGTCTGGTAACGTGAACCAGTGCCACTGCTTCGACCCATTTGGTGAAATAGTCAGTAGCGGCTAGTACGAATTTAACGCCTTCAGGAGCTTTGGGAAGCGGTCCAACGACGTTTAACCCCCACATAGAGAATGGCCAGGGACTAAAAACTAGATGCAGTTCGTTGGCGGGCCTTTTAGGGACTGGAGCGTGCTCTTGGAACGGAACGCATTTCTGTGCATATTCTTAAGCATCTTTCTGCATGTATGGCCAGAAGTATCCCTGGGAAAGTATCATGTTCTCGAGACTGCTCCCTCCAGAATGGTTGCCACATATTCCTTCATGAGCCTCCGTCAATATCGGTTTCCCTTCCTCTGCTGATATGCACCGCAAAAATGGCTCCAAAGCCACATGTTTGCGGTACATCTGTCCCTTGATCATTGAATACCTCCAAGCATTCTTCTTCACCTTTGAAGCGAGATGCTTATCTTCTGGGAGATATTGGTTTTCCTCTAACAACTAAACGAAATGTTCTTAACAATTGAACAACAACTAGAACAACCGTTAAACAGAGTCAAACAACCATGAATTAAGATTAATTTAAGAGTGTAAAGAAAATTAAAGAAAATGAAGAGAGTACTTTGATTCGAGAGGGGAAATTATAGTGCGATTCATACTTTGAAACTTCAACATCTGTGACTTTCCTTTTTTTATTTATTCATGCCAACCATAAAGAAAAAAAAGAAAGGTAAGGTGGGATACGCGACAATTAAATTGGACATGTCTAAGACATATGACAGGCTAGAATGGTCTTTCTTGGCCAAATCCATGTGCAAGTTGAGGTTCCACCCAAAATGATAAGACTCATTATGAATTGCCTAAGCTCCGTCTCTTACTCCATCATTCTTAATGGCAGCGCTATGGGAAATTTCAAGCCTGAAATAGGTCTAAGACAGGGGATCCCATGTCCCCTTATCTTTATATTATCTATACCGAGGCTTTATCATCTTATATTAAACATTTGGAAGATTCGAACTTGGTGCATGGCATCAAATGTGCTAGCTCTGCTCCTCCCATCAGCCACCTTCTATTTGCAGATGATAGCTTGTTATTCACAAATGTTAAAACAAACCTTTTAGCCATATGGCTTGGTTTGTACCCCTATTTGGCTCCTGCCATCTTTATCTAAGGACCATAGGATTGGTTCTTTGTAGTCCTAGTTCTGTTTTTCTTATAAAAAAAAAAAAAAAAAAACATTGGCGCAGAATATCACTTGGTCATTGTTATGTAATCCAAACACTGCAAAGAAAAGATAAAAAAAAAAAAAAAAGTAATGTATGCTGAGATTCAAGTCTTTTTTGCATACCCTGCAGCTGCAGGACTGCTTCATTGTAAACACCATATTTTTAATTTCTTTAGTGAGTTAGCATAAATTTCCGCTTAAATGTGAAAGACCCTGTCCAGTTTGTCATGGTGTATGTAAAAACTCGCGACCAAACGAAATTTCACATCGCTCCCAGAGTCACAGGTGCCCGCAGTTTATGTGTGGTGCCGATAAACATTTGTTGAAATATCTTGCTCCCATGATTTGTATGGTAAATAAGAAACTTTAGCGAGGATAGTTTGGAGAATCAATATTCTAAACCCTAACCCTATCATTTCCGCAAGGTTCAGTCAAAAAAAATTATGATCAGCCGTTGGATCAGATGATCAACGGTGATTCGTGCCTCCCTTATTATTAGTATATAGCACTTATAAGTATTACTGTTTCCGAGTGTTTTCCCCTAGTTGGTGCCTCCCCTCCTCCGTCTGTGCAGAGAAACAAAGGAAAAAATCAAAAACCCTAGCCCTATGATTATCATCATCAATGGCACAACACAATCACTGAGGAAGGTTTGGTTCAATAGCATCCTCAGCACCAAAATGTTGAATTCGCACTATGATTTTTCCTCTCAGTTATGTAAAATATTTGGATTCCTTCTAGCTATAACTTGGCAATCCTTTGTGTATAGTTTAGCTTCCATTTGCGTTGGGGTAAAGAGAGACTACAAGAGAGTCTCTAATATTATGTATTATGTAAAAATGTATTCCCTCTGTCCCTGAAAATATAAGATAGAATTTCAATTTCATCCATTATTATTATTTTATTTTTATTTTTTAGATTATGATCTGAATGATTGGAAATGAATACTTGTAGTGATGACGGATTTAAATCTCAAATCTATTTCTATCAAGTGTCTTATCAATTTATATGTCGACTGGGTTTGATTTTATAATAATTAGCGCTTCAATGCAAATATTTATTAGTAACCTAGCACTAGCATTACAAATTAAAAAAAAAACCATTGTTCCGAATCTGAGGGATTTTTTTTTTTTTTTTTTTTGTCAATCAACAAGTTTCAATTCATTCAAATCAAAACGTGATTACATGATCGCTTACAAGAATAACAAAAACATCAAGGTACAAGATAATAAAACCCCTAATACAAATGAAGATATCAATTACAAATACACTGTGAAGAGAAAGAGCCATATATCGTAAAGATACCCAATTTTTGTAAATGTAGTAGGGAAGGATGATGGTATAATCCGGAATTGATTCCGACCATTTAATCAGATTTTCTTCTTCTTCAATAAGAGATGCTCCTGTAAGAAAGGAGTTATTTGCACAAAATCTTGTAGATCCAAACGAACATGGATGCCCTGAATCCCCTAGATTGAATATAGATTCTAAGCAATAACGTATTGGATTGTTGATGTTCTTAAATCGAGAATAGCAAGTCATGAACCAGCGATCAAGGTTTGAATAAATCGCTCTCAAAGCGAAGAGAAACTCGCCTCAAATGGCGAAGAAAAATCGCTCCAAATAGCGAAGAAATATGTCAAATGACATCAAAAACAAAAGAAATCTACTTTATTTGATTAAATCTTGAAAAGAAAAAAAAAATCTTGCTCAGATCTGGTCCAAAAGGGACCAAATCTGAGCAAGAAATTAATGAAGATTAAGAGTTTTTTCTTAGAGAGGAGGTGAAAAGAGAGGAGAGAGGAAGAGGAAAAGAAAGGAGAATCTGAGGGATTTTTATGCTGCTGGCGAACATACTCGTTGTTGTCGAGGATTAACACAAAAATGTATTCGCACTATGATTTTTTCCTCTCAAATATGTAAAATCACAACTTCAGATTTGTCATTTTAGTGCTTTCTGCATATCTCCGTGGAAGATCTGCACTGCAGCTAGGAGATAAAGAAGGCAAAGAGATGAAGTACAAGTATGAGGAGAATGTGTACTACTTCTCTCATCGCCTACACAGTACAGCACCTAAAAATGTGGTAGTTTCAGAAAGAATAAATTAAAAAAATAATCATCTAAATGTAATTCCACGAGATAGATTATAGAAAATACTCCGGCTATTATGTAAAATTATTTTCTTGTGTTCTCTTTCTTTAATTTTGAGATTACCTAACCCATCTTTAACCAATAGTAGCAATTTGTTGTTGCAGAAAATCTTATTTAGTTATGTTGAAGCGATGTATGTAAAATGATTTCAGCTGATATGAACTTTGAAGAACTTGAACTCAACATGAAGATTAAACCACAAACCAAAGGGAATAACCTAAATGGACAAGTTAAATAAGAGACAATTTTATCACAAATCGAATAACAATAAGATACAAGGATTGCAAAACAATTACAACAGTGAGATATAACACAACAAGAGGCTCATAAAATACAAGTACATAGAAATCGTTCTAAATAACACTCGAGCTATATTACAAAAAATCGCAGTAAACCTCATTGAAGATGAGGAGGTGTAGGGTTTACTGATCTAAAGGCAACCACTCTACCTCAAGATCAACTTCACCAGATTCCACATTCTGAAGTTTGAGTGACATTTCTTGTTTTACCTTTCCGTCAATGATATTGATAATGCTGTCATCAATGAGGGCGTTATCATGTGACTTCAACCATTTTCCTATTTGCATATTTGCAAACATTCCTGCGTCCCCGAATGCTGTTGCAGAGGTGATCAATGGCTGGAGATCAATTTCGGCTTCCCCCATGATGTCATCAGCCGAGAATGTATCGTAATCAAACACTTGCTGCGTGTCATGAATTGAGGAATTAGATTGAAATTTTAGGGACTTTTAGCAAATCTACGTGAGCAACCTAACCTACATGTTCCCACGAAAAATGAACTTGATTGTACAGTGACCAAGGGAAAGAAGCTACAGGTGTTAACACAAAAAAGAAAAGAAAGTCATCATTGCTCACCAATTTTATGGCTCCAAATTGCTGCGGAACGGAAAGCATAAGCTCCTCATCCCAAACAGGATTCAAGTTGCTTGTTACTACTTTCGTCTGGACTTTCTACAGAAGAAAAGGAAAGAATAATGTTACTATTTAAATTTGAAAGACTATGATCTATATACAGAAAACGAAGGTCAACAAGAAACATAAATATTGGGCCTGCAACAAAGACATACATTAAGATAAAGAATGTGACTATTTTTAAACTGTCTGGGAAATCAATCAAACAGTGGTACAAAACCCTCATCTCTGTGGGACCACACGAAGATGTTTTAAAAGCTGTCTCTCACCGTGCTTGCTCTCTGCACCTATGCAGCTCCTCCTCACACAGAGCCCATACTTAAATATTTACCACTAACGAGTTTATAGGATATAAACAGCGACAAAAATGCCCGAATTTACCAAATTACAATAATAATTGTGGGGAGGCTGGAGAAAATCCATCCCCAAAACCAGATCCACCTAGATTCATATACACAGAACCATCCTATGATTTTAACAAGAATAAATAATTTAATGGAAGAAAAAAAATAAAACTATAAGCAACAGTGACTAACCTGCTGTCCAAGCTGCAGAACTACGTATGGATCACTTGATAACATATCTCTAATCGCTAAGTTTGTGCCTTTTAGCACTTTAATTTTTAGCAATCCAATAAATTCAACCATGCCTTCCTGCTGCAAGTTACAAAGTCAAAGAATTACTGAACTAATTTTCAGTAGATAGCTGCAAGTGGGCATTGTAAACCAATTAGGTGTCTCTACTTCTAATGCGGATTAGATGTGAAAACATCTACGAGAATGTGATCGCAGAATATAATAAGCATTTTATTCAGCATGATCACCTGCTTTAAGAATTTTTGGAAGTCTACAACAATGAGACTCATTTCACCATTAGTTGATACAGCTTGTTAAACATAAATTATGGTTGTACCACAGTTGTTTTTGCCTATGAAACCCTAAATGTAGTGACCTCCCTGAGCAAGTAAGGGATACCATCTATATGACGATAATAAAACACAAAAGTATGTGATTGTAAAAAAAAACGAAGTACCTTAATTACAGTGCATATACGGTATACCAAGTGAATTATTCAGGAATTTCGATAGATAAAGATGCCTCACTAGTATTTTTCAAACCTATGAATACCAGGTAGAGAAGAATGTAGTTTGATTTGTTAACCTAAATGTAGTATGTGTCGTGTAAAATTAGAAAATGAAAATGAAGAAGAAGATCAATAGACTCCATTTGGTCTGACACAAATCTACACATTTATATGTATAATCAAGTATGTGTTTCAGACACCTATTAAGTCTGCATTGATTAATAAAAACAAATGGATCAAAGAAGAGAATAGTTACGTTATTCCTTGATGTATCCGATGTACTTCGGAAGGTATCCATAATCTTTCTGGAGATACTAGTTTGAAGAGAGCTCCTTCCAGTATTCAGTGATACGATCCGCAAGCTAGGCTTCAGAAATTCCTGAAGCTCATACTTTGACCTACATTTCAAATGAAACCAGTTACACTAACTTTATATCCTTTGCATCCCCGATTAAGTCACTTAAAATAGAAAAAGTGTTACAAGTATAGTATGACAATATTATAAAGGGGAAAAAAGAAGGAACCAATTTTAGCACTTTAAAAACAGCGAAGTTGTGGAGCAATATACATAATCTAGCATACTGAATATATCCCTGGTTCAATTCCATGTGACTCCATAACCAATAACCTTAATTCATCGACATAGATAACTATCATACTTTTTTCCCAAAAACTACTTTATCAGAACAAAGTCCATAATTCATTAAACCTTTACTTTAGTTCTTAAAAATCAGTCCACATCCAGATACCAGCAAAAAGCAGAATTGTTCCATGAGTCACTAGCTCATCAACACCTATATCACAGAACAAAGTCCATAATTCATTAAAACCTATACATCAATTTTTATAAATCAGTCCACATCCAGATACAGCAAAAAACATAATTTGTTCCATAAGTCACTAGCCCACCAACACCTTACCTCATAGATACGCCATACAAACACCATCGGAATGAAAGGGATAACAAATTAACTATCTATTAGGAATTGCACCAAAGAGACAAACATATGCTCATGATTCCTAGGGTGTTAAAGTAATCTGGGAGAGCATTTGCCAAAATATCCAGATACCAGACAAACATTGGCTCATGATTATCTATTACGTAAGTAGAATTATTCAGTGCCCAAAGGCTGACACAAACTCAACCTCTTGTTTGCGTATCTGGAGTTAATTGAACAAATTTATAAGAATTCCAACATGGAAAACATGCAAGATAACAGCTTGTTTGATTAAAACTAACTTGGGAACTTCATAGGGAGTTCTTCTTTTGTATAAAACTACCTTTAGTTCTTATTACAACAATCTGGCAGGTAACATCAGAGACCTTCTTTTGTATAATACAGGTGACAACCCCCAAATCATGCTGTCACAAGGAAATATAGCCACCATGATTACAAGCTAATTGTTTAGGTGAGCCTATGCAACCCCCAGTTAAGAATCAGAAGCTGTACTATCTTCACCTATACTTCTGTTCAATGATGTTGAAGAACATAAAACTTAAAAGGCTTCACTAATTCCCAAAACAAAATTCAACTGATAAAGAAATTAGCAAGAGGGGCATCAAACACGAGATGCATGCACTTGCACGAGCTGGCATCCACAAACATCAACCGAACATGATTACGACGAGACAGAACACGGACATGGTGACTACTAGACCTCAAGAAATTAGGGCATGATAGTGTGTAGAAGTAATAGTGTGTAGAAGTAAAAAATGTAGCTATGTAGAACACAGTTACACAATAAAGATATCGTTAAGATTTCTCATCCCACACTTTATAAGTTTCTACTTCGCTGTTATGACAGGTGAATTTCTATTTCGAGCATTTACAGTGCTATGTCTCACCTAATCAGGTAAATTTATTGTAGATATCACAAAAATCCCAACATCTCACTGAATTACATTACTATTCCCTCCGTCCCACTATTAGTTGACCTATTTGTTTTTAGATTTTGCCTCATTAATAGTTGATTTTATATCATTTGATACTCATGTTTATATTCGCTACATAGGTGTTTTAAAATACTTTTCAATGATACAAAATTTAAGAATATCTGTGGTATAGTTTGAGAGATAAATCATTTCTAAATTATACTACTAGGTCAACTAATAGTGGGACGGAGGTAGTAGCATTTAGCAGAGGGAGGGAACATGTAATTTTGGGACAGGTTTTTACTAACTTTAACTTTTACAAGTGCTACTGAGACGAGTGAAGTTGTTTGAGGATATGCCAAGTTTTTATGTTATTTATAAGAAACCATGTCTAATCATCATCCAGAGACAAATGTGGGACACAAATGTGGTATCCACAGTACAGAATGCAAGAAATGTAGAACATGTGATGAGATGTGCACAGCGACCTATTTGGATGTATGCATGCTTCCTTAATGCAAACACATGCACTAACACACTCGTTTATATGCAAGTATCAACATGCTGTTTCACCAGGAAAATTGACACACCTGATGAACTTGGAACGTTGTTCATGACTTGAATCTGCTCCGGGCTTTGTGATTCCATCAGGTATAAAAGCCTCGTAGATTGAATTAGCAGAAGAATTTCCACCAACCTCAATCATGGACTCAATTTCTTCATCAGACCAATCATCTAAGGTGACTGATAAGACCTGAATTGTACAAGTAAAGCAAAAGCATCTTTAAAAGAAGAATAGTTTAAAATAGACCCTAAACTCCTACGGGTTTAAGATGATGACAAAACAACTCTTGTACAATAAAAAAGAACAGTGTAGCTCATGCCTCACATTTTTGCTGAAGGATTCAGTCTTGTTAAGGAAGTTCATGAAGTAAATGTTTAAACAGTCAGATATGGTATTTAACACAAAAACTGGATAGTATATCTAGGCTATCATTAAGACATTTCTACATACTCAGTTTCTATGATCCAAATGGAAGTGAAGCATATTTCTATTGCTGAATTAGCTGAGAGTCTTTTCCACGAGGAAGCCCTAGTGGGGTTCCATCAATTAGCCTGTCTTTCCCGTGCAAATATGTGGGTGATATGCATGTGATAATCATGCTGCTACTTAAGGTCTTTGGGTCCAGACCTCCAAGTTTTTTTTTTTTTTAAACTAGTTTTTGGAGAACAGAATGACAAGATAAAGTACAGCTAAACCTAGTGTACGTGAACTCATCAAAGCTACCTTTGAAATATGAGTACCAAGACTTCGGTGCACACCACAGCATTTCAAGCATAGAAATACTCCAATATTTGCTGACCTGAAGAAAGCGAAATATAAATGTCACAAATAATCAAGAAAGAAAAAAGAAAAATATTGAAATGCTGTAATGCTGTAATGCACAATGGCACAATGGCACGTCACCAATATATATATAGAAGACATAGTCATAAGAACTATGAAAGGGAATGAGTGAAGTATAACTTTGGCACATTTATTGAGAGGGTATGCATTGTTTGTCAGAATTTTATTAACAAAGGTTCATAGATCCATCTGAATTTTTTTTACAAGGAGATAAGGGATTGTCGAAGAAAATAAACATGCTTTATTTCCAGATTCACTGCATCCTAAAGCCCCAGGCGCTAACAAGTCTGAAATATGAGATCATTGTTATTAATGACTTTTCTATCCCCCATGAGTGTTATAACTGATTTTCTTCAAGAGCAAGCCCTATTAAATCCTTCCCTTCCGAATATGTGATCTTCCCAGGCTTTCTAATTAATAGCATCTTCTCAATAAATTTACTAGTAACAGTTCCAACTTTTTCAAAGCCCAAATAGCAATGGTTTTCAACGATCTTCCACCCAAACTTACAACCTTAGACCCCTACAATGTGTGCACTGATATCAAAATAACTAAACAAGAAAATCTTAATGTATGACCAAGTTAAAGAAACAGTGTTATTGTGCATTTATCAAAGTCTACAGATCCCGGTAATGAGGTGGTTGACCAGTATTGATCAAGAGCATCATATTATGCAAGTACTAGAAAACAAGAGTGTGAAAGAAAAACCACTAAGCTTTGGGCAGCATACAGTCGATTCTGTGATATTAATCCACAAAAATAAGGTACGAGTAAAATTCAATTGACGTATATATCATGGAGTGTTGAATACAATAACTTACGCCCACTTAGGATCTGGAGCACCACAGTCTGCACAAGTGCGGTTATCACTTTGATGCATTAGTTCTTTCAATTTCCTCATATTACCTGTAGGAAGAAAGTATGTACGTTACTAAAAAAAACAACAAAAAAGAAAAAAAATTCAAAAGTGCACTCACAAGACAGCAAGTCTAGAAATTATAAACTGTGTTGCTAATAGAAAACCACTTCACACAACATCAATGTTTAATCGGAAAGCTCCAATTCTCACCAAGGACCCCAAGTCCTCATTTAAGGCCTGAGTCGCCTGACCTAAATGGCTTTCAAAACCATGACCAATTACTCAGAACTGGGCACTCTTTTCCTAATTTTGCATATTTCCAGATATTAGAGTCTGAACCACTACTATTCTAAACTCAAAATATAGCTCTCTGAATCATCCTCGTCATCATAAATGATAAGAATAATAGAACCATAAAAACATACCTCCAGAAGGCCTCCCGGAGCCAGGTACTCGGTTACTCATACTGTATCTGTGTCTTGTTATAAGCCACCAATCATTCAAAAATCCTTAATCACCTACACTCATACCAAATCCAGTCAGGAAGCTACGACACATAATTTGCACACAAAAAATATGAAGAGCAGAAAATGTTTCCCCTAAAAAAGCAAATATAAAAAAACCCTGAGTCAAATCAAATAAAGCAAAAACATATAGATTCCAAAATTCAATCATGAGATGTTGTCAAAATTCAACCAAAACATAACATTATCATTGTAATAATTATTATTATCAATTTTCGACTAATCAGGATTGATAGAATTCAGATAAGAATGAGAAAAATGGGTCAAATGTTGTGGTAAAAATTAAAACAGGATGAGATTATCTTGAAAGATCTGTGATTACCAGTAAAACCGGTTCAGATAGAAAAATGTTGAGACTTGAGAGGGACAGAGTCTGATTGTTTTGTTTTGTTTTGAAGAAGATGAAGAGAGGAGAAGGGATATACCCCTTGTTGAAATATCTACTTTTCTTCATTTTTCTATAACACGTTACACGTTCAATTTCGCTGTCGCGTTATCATCAAGAGGGGAAAAAGGCTATAGGGTCCCACTGCCACACAAAATGGAATGTTGTCCCCAGATTGAGTGATTCTGGACAGACCGAGAATCAGAAACCCGGCAAAAACCGAGCCACCTTTTATCTCACATTTTTTTGCAACGGGTCCCAGTGGGCCCCGCCGTGAAAAGCAGGGGGTCCCACCATTTGGTTTGTTTTGTCTCAGTCGGTTTTTAGGGGGCGGTTTTTTTGTTGTTCGTTAAGAATTTTTGCCCCAGATTTGTTTATCTGATTATCTTTTCGGGAAAAACGGTCATGCCGAAAATGTCAATGGATATAGGTCGTATGTTGTAACGATCAGTTGACTCTTGTGTGTCCTAATGTTTGTTGGCCCTTAATGTTTTTCTTCTTTTGTTCTTATAAAATCATTAAAGTTTGTATTCTTTATCAAATGACTTTAAACATTGCTACTTTTTTAAATTTTTGTACGCAATGCAAACTATCACTTTCTTTCGAAATTTCGTCTTGATCTTAACCGACCATCCACTTACATCTGATGCTGGAGAAATTAAACGAAAAAGAAATACGTATTTTTGTATGTCTCCTAAAGTTAAAGAATTTGTTCATTAGTATTCTTTATCAAATGACTTTAAACATCCCATCCAACCACTTTAACCGTTTTTAAAATGAAACTATCACTTTCAAAGAAAAAACAACTCTAAAAGACAATCCCTAACTGAAATCGAAGTCCCGAGATAATAAAAGGGAGAAAAGCCAGATAGAGATTGGAGATTACATAAGATGCCAAGCTCAAATATGCTCCAAAGGAGCGAACCTTGGGTGAAGTTGTTTTTTTTTTCTATTTTTGATTTTTGTAAAAATGAAAAAGTGACATTTTTTTTTGAGTTACAAAAGATTTTAGGCTTGAGCTAGTATTATTTATTTATTTTAGTCGGAAAGAATTTGTGTCGATGAATTTCGAAATTAGGTCATTAGTATTCTTTATCAAATGACTTTAAACATTGGAATAAATTAATGGAAAATTAATTTTTAGCCTCCTTTTTGTGTTACTTGGTTAATTAATAGAATCAACTAGACAGTCATACTCAATTAAGGAAAATATATCCAAGAGTTATATCTATGTTTCTCAAAGAAAAAGATCAAACTCAACCATTTTATATAATGGTTCAAAGAAAAAAAATCAAAAATTGAGCATTTTATAAATTTTTGTATAGAATTATCATTACCCAAAACTAAAATACCGGACTCAAAAGCTAATCGAGTCGCTGGTTATTATGAGAAATAACTATTCATGATTGGTAAAAGGGATACCACTTTTGTTAGGGCAGGTACCAATTCATTTAAAATAAAATAATCCAAAGACCAATGTTCAAGTGTCAATCAATTTATATCAACAACCAAAGGTTGGATTATCTAATTGATTGAGGTGTCAATCAATTTATATCAACAACCAAAGGTTGGATTATCTAATTGATTGAACTACGCACAACCTGTGATATTTCAATTATATAAAAATATAATGTGGAAAAGAAATGATACATACACCAAAAAATTTGCTAACGAGGAAACCGCAAATGCAGAAAAACCCCAGGACCTAGTCCAGATTTTAACACCACATTGTATTAAGCCGCTACAAACTCTAGCCTACTATAAGTTAACTTTAGACTGGAATGTAGTTGAGCCCTAATCAATCTCACACTGATTAAGGTACAGTCGCATTCCTTACGCCTATGAATCCCAGCAAGACTCTACGCACTTGATTCCCTTAGCTGATCTCACCCACAACTAAGAGTTGCTACAACCCAAAGTCATATACTTGATAAAAAAATTGTCTCACACAGAAAAGTCAATTGAATAGATAAATCTGTCTCCCACAGAAATACCTACGAGTTTTTGTTCTCTCTTTTGATAAATCAAGGTGAACAGAAACCAATTGATACACCAGACTTATATTCCCGAATAAAAACCTATTAATATCAATCATCTCACAATAATCTTAATCGTACGGTAGCGAAACAAGATATTGTGGAATCACAAACGATGAGACGAAGATGTTTGTGCCTACTTTTTATCTTACCTATGGGAGATTGAATCTCGAGCAAATCTTACAGAAGATAGTACTCAATACGATAGAACAAAGTAAGATCAGAACATGCAACTGCAGAGAAAATAGTTGGGTCATAGCTATACGTAGACTAGAAATTAAGACTTGTAGTTTTGGCAACAGAAATTGACAAACAAGATTGAGATAGCAACGCTTGCGAGTTCGACCGAGCAGTGCTCTAACAAATACGATACCCATTGTTAATAATCTTGAAAACATTTCATTAAATACTGATAAAACAAGAGTCATCGTGAGATTCACCAAAATAAAGTTTCTCCAAGGTTTATCGAGCTCAATCGAAACTTAATTTAACTCCTTAAGCAAGCGGACGTTTTCCTTAGACACAATATCATACTTCATCCGTCCAAGTTATATGAGCGGGGAAACCAAATTTCTTAGATTACGAAAACTATATGGATATTATAAATATCCGTTATATTTCAAGTTTAAGCCCCTTACTTTTGATGAAAATTAGAAGCACTAAATTAACTTTAGCATTTTCTCAGCAAAAAAAAAAATTTAACTTTAACATAATACTACTATCATAAATAAGAAAATATTTGGAAAGATCATCTGGGAACTAGAACTATGTCTATATAGATAGAAAACTAAAAACCAATTCTCCGCCTATATAACTAGAACGCAGGGAATACTATTCTTAAAACTATAAATAATACAAAGTTACGGACATCGATTTTCAATAAAGGGGTGATGCTAGCATTCCAACAAATTAAAATGTAATGAAGTAAAAGTTCACGAATAGAATTATTCATAATTCCATACTTAATACTAAGCTACTTTAACCTCGAAATATAAAAACTATAACTATCAGGGACTTGGTCAAAAGATATAGTACCAGAATATCGCCACAACGATATTCTCGCGATGGAAACAACACTTCTGCGAGAAACCCAAACATTTCTACAAGTATTAATAACACTTTGGCGAGAACGTCGCAAGATTCTTCAACGACATTTCACGAGCGTTACAGAACAACTAAAAGAAACTGACGATGGAAGAAGTAAAAGAAGAATAAGATTAATCCTGCGATGGTCATTATGCTTGCGATAGAGAAATATTGTAACGATCGCGATAAGATCGCAGAATAGATCCAAAATAAGAGGAAAACTTAGCTGTCATCCATTATGTAAATCCTATATAAAGGGTTCGACTAAATCCAGAAAAGGATGATGCATTTTTGAGAGCTGAGAGAATTTTGAGGAGAGAGAAACTCCAGAAAGAAAGTTGTACTTCTGAGTTTTAATATTCCTTGTAAATTTTCCTGAAGGTGAATTAATAAAAGTGTTGTTGTTCATTCATAATTATGACTTAGTTTTCATAGATTCTTGACAAGGGTGTAGTGTAGGAAATCCTGCAACTACATTTTGGCGCTAGAAACAGGGAGAATCAATCTAAGAAATCTCAAATTGGAACTTGAAGGTTTGAAAAAATTATTAGAATTGGACAAATGGCTAGAAGGAGAAAAAATACATCAGAACCACCAACGACAGTGAGAAGAAGTAAAAGACTTGCAGGTGAGGGAACAGGTGAATTAGAAGAATCTTTAAGAATAAGATCAGGAAGAAATAGAACAAGAAACGAAGCAGAAAATTCAAATCAACAACCGAATCAACAAACACAATCACAAAATAGGGATGTGGATTATGATAGAGTGATCGTACACACTTGGAGGTCGGATTCAATGGAAGAGGCAGAAAATCGACAATTAAGAAATGGAGAAGAAGGAGAAAGAAATCAAAGAATGGCTGGAGAATTAGTTCACGTGGGACGTGAAAACGGGGCAGTAGATGATCTGAGGCAAAGAACACAGGAAGAAAGGAGATTAGAGGCGGAAGAACGTGCAAATCTAACAAGACAAAATCATGAACTAAGAATGGAGAATTTGAGGTTACAAAGAAGGAGGTCAAGAAGTACTGTAAGATCAAATTCAAGATCATTCAGGGAAGAACCAAGGCGAAATTCCCCAATTAGAAATGTTAGAGAAGAAGTGCAAAATTTAAATGGAGAGCAACGTCATAGAGAAGAAGAGATAATTGGCGATCGTCATAATCTGCGTGACAATAGAAATCAAGAGGGAAGAAACAACCAAATTGAAGAAGAGAATCCAGAGGAAGGTAGGAGGATATTGCATGGGCGAGAGAATCAAAGGAATCAAAGAATAATTGAAGAGGAAATTGAAAGATACTATCTTTGAACAAGCACGCCCTGGCTTGTGAGAGAAAAGATTAAGAGCGAGTAGAAGAGCAAGAATTTCGAGAGGCAGTACGACAAAATAACCATGAAAATCGAGAAAGAAGACGTACACAAAATCGCTATAATGATAATATTCAAGAGGAGTATGATAGGATACAAAGAAGAATATAGAGACAGCGAAGAGAAATGAGGAGAAATGAAGAAATTCATAGAGAAGAAGATAGGAAACTGTGATTTCAAGAGGATGGTGAAAGAGAAAATCGCATAGAAACACAGGATGATGATGAAGTAGGAGATATGCAAAATCTCGCAAGACAAGAAAGACAAGAACGCAGAAGAATGAAAGCTACATTAAAAAGGCCAATGGAACAAAACTCAGTTGAGAATGAGCAAATTCTGAGAGAGTTAGCAGAAATGCGAGGAATGATAAGCAATAGAAGAGAAGGAGGTAGAAGTAAACTTGATGAAGCTATCGAAGAAGCTGCGAGGACTCCATTTACTCAAGAAGTACCGTTAAGAGGAATACCTCCAAAATGCAATTTACCAGCATTTTTGATGGGACTACTTGTGCCGTTCAACACGTTAAATATTATGTTAGATGTATGCTACAGTGGGAGAATCATGATGCTGTGTTATGCAAGTATTTTGCATCTAGCTTAACTGGCGAGGAAGAAATAGGGAATAATGCTAC